>JAOXJP010257738.1:0-21330 GCA_025762735.1 Platanus orientalis | reverse complement strand
TAAGTTCCTAATGATAATGTTCTAATGACCATAGGGGTTAGACAGTGATTATTATATCATCCTGAAGGTCATTAAGGTATATTGTGAAGTGGAAGGACATATTTGTGAAATATCTGTAAAGAAGGGCCTCATTGTTATTTTCTTACCTTTGGGAGTTCAGTTGTAATATGTAACATGGGTTATTGCAATTAATAGTGTGTCAGTTTGTAATCAACAAAATATAGAGTGTCTTTAATGTAGTTTGACTTAATTAAGGATATTGGGCACCATAACCTAAGGACAAAAATCCCACACCCCCTAGAGTTACTTTGGCTTCTCAAATACTTTATATATAGAGGTACCCACGTTTAGAGAGGGTCCTGTAACTTTTCTGGAAGTGGGAGAAGCACAGAGAATTCTAGAGTAGGTGTGGATACTTTGGAGACTAGGTCGGATTGGATTCTTGTATCCAATTAATTCATTGAGGTAATTCTAAACTTCCTTTAAGATTAAATCTCAAATATTCATATGGTGATCATGAGCAAACATATTTAGATATGTGATTAATCAATGAACTTTAGTAATTTTAATGTTTAAGAACGGTATTCTTCCTTCATCATGCATGTACTTCCTCAACATATATATGTGAAATACATTTTGGACATGCAACAAATCGGGTGACAATACTAGTTCATAAGAAACTTCACCCATCTTCTTTAAAATTTCAAACGGTCCAATAAATCTGAGACTAAGTTTCCCATTCTTTCTGAACCTCATGATACCCTTTGATGGTGATACCTTTAAAAATACATGCTCTCTAATATGAAATTCGAGTTCCCTTCTTCTTTTGTCTGCTTTCAGCAATAAGCAATCTTTCACGAACAACCTTAATCTTTTTTGTTGTCACCTGAATTAATTCAAGTCCAAGTAACCTTCTTTCACCTACTTATTCCCAACAAATAGGTGTTCTACATTTTCTTCTATACAAAGCTTCAAAATGTGTCATCTGTATACTAGCTTGGTAATTGTTATTGTAAGCAAATTCAATCAATGGTAGATGATCATCCCAACTTGCTTTTAAATCAATCACATAAGCTCTCAACATGTCCTTCAAAGTCTGTATGACTCTTTTTTACTGTCCATCTACCTGCGGATGAAAAGCCATAATAAAATTCAACTTTGTCCCCAAAGCTTTCTATAAGCTATTCCAAAATCTTGAAGTGAATCGCAAATCACAATTTGAAAATATTTCAACTAGAATACCATATAGATTCACTATCTTATTAACGTATAACTTAGCTAGTCTATCTAGTGAGTAATTTACCTAAACGGGTAAGAAATAAGCGGACTTAGTCAATCGGTCCACAATAACCCAAAAAGAATCAAATCCCTTGTCTTAGGTAGTCCACTAACAAAGTCCATAGATATGTGTTCCCACTTCCATTAAAAAATTTATAATGGTTGTAGTAATTCTGCTAGCTTTTGGTATTAAGCTTTTACAAGCTAACAAGTTAAACACTTAGATACAAAATCAGCAATTTCCCGCTTCATGTTGTTCCACCAATAGTATGCCTTCAAGTCCTTATATATTTTTGTACTCCCTAGATGAACTAAATAAGAAGTCTCATGTGCCTCTTCCATTATTTCTCTTTTAAGTTTAGGGTCATTAGGCACACACAACCTCTTACCATACCAAAGAGAATCATCTCCTTTAGTTGTAAAGTCCACTTTCTGTCATTTCTTGACCTCTTCTAAAATTTTATGAATATGAATGTTTGAACTTTAAGCTGCTTTGACCTTATCATTCAACACTGGTTGAATTTTGAGATGTGCCATAACACATGCCAAATCGCCAGAAGATTTCTGACTCAATGCATCGGCAACCACATTGGTCTTTCCTGGATGATAAAGGATAATGTAGTAATAAATCAACTCAAGCCATCCTTTCTGCCTCAAATTCAGATCTTTTTGTAAAAACAAATATTTCAAACTCTTGTGATCTGTATAAGATCTCATAAGGTTCTCCATACAAGTAATGCCTCCATATTTTCAATGCAAAAACAACCGCAGCTAATTCCAAATCGTGTGTTAGGTAATTCTACTCATAAGGCTTAAGTTGTCTAGACACATATGCAATGAATTTTCCATCTTGCATCAAAACACAGCCCAAACCTTTCTTGGATGCATCACTATAGATCACATATTTTTCTCATATGCTGAATGGTAATGTAAATACTAGTGCAGAAACCAAATGGTCCTTCAATTCTTGAAAACTATGCTCACACGCCTCACTCCAATCGAACTTGGCATACTTTTGCGTCAACTTTGTCAAAGGACCCACAATGCTAGAGAATCCCTCAACAAATCTCCTGTAATATTTAGTTAATCTCAAAAAGCTATGAATCTCAAACACATTTGTAGGTTTAGGCCAATTAACCACTGCCTTAATCTTCTTGGGATCTACATAAATTTCATCCTTTGAGATTACATGTTGCAAGAAACCCACTTTGTCTAACCAGATTCACACTTATAGAATTTAACATATAACTTGTGGTCTTATAAGGTTTGCAATGCAATTCTCAAATGTTCTTCATGCTCCTCCAAACTCTTGGAATAAACCAGAATATCATCAATGAATACAATGATAAACTGATCTAGATAAGGTCTAAATACCATGTTCATGAGATCCATAAATGTTGTAGATTCATTTGCCAGTCCAAAAGACATAACTAGAAACTCATAATGCCCATACCTAGTACAGAAGGCATTCTTAGGAATATCATCATTCTTAATCCAAAGTTGATGGTATCCAGACCTAAGATCAATCTTAGACAAAACCTTAGCACCTTGGAGTTGATAAAAAAGATCATCAATCCTTGGCAAAGAATACTTGTTCATCATTGTCACCTTATTCAACTGCCTATAATCAATGCATATCCTTATGGTTCCATCCTTCTTCTTAACAAACAAGACAAGTGGTCCCCAAGGAGAAACACTAGGGCGAATGAAACCTCTGTCTATTAAATCCTACAATTACACTTTAATCTCTTTCAATTTAGCTGGTGTCATTTTGTATGGTGCCATAAGGATAGGCTTAGTGCCTTCCACCAATTCAATGGAAAACTCAATCTCCCTGTCTAGAGGTAAGATCGTCAGGAAACATATCGTTGAAATCCTTAATAACAAATATATCGTCAATCTACACTCCATCTTTTTGGTCATCAATAATGTAAGCTAGGTACCTTAGCCCCACTTTTTGCAATAACCTTTTTGCTCACAGGATAGAAATAATCTTAGAAAAACTCCATATTCCCTTGAATACAAACTTTGGCTGATAGGGAATACTAATGGTCACCTCCTTGCTATAACAATCTACCTTAGCATGATGGGTGGCTAACCAATTTATACCTAAGATAACATCAAAGTCCTGTAGGTACAATAGAATCAAGTCTGCTAATAGTTCAACTTCCCTAATCCTAATCACACATGACTTGTATACTAGTTTTGTAATCATAGTCTTACCAAGTGGGTTGGATATCACTAGTTCATACTCTAATGGTTCTAGTGTAGCATTAATGTGTGATAATTCTATATGACATAAAAAAATGTGTAGAACTAGGATCAACAAGTTCTCTAACATCATGTGAAAATACAGGAAGAGTACTTGTCACCATAGTATTGGATGCATCCGCATCCTTCTTAGTAATCATAAAGACTCATCATTGTATTTTCGGCCTCAGCTTCGCATCAATAGGCTTGGCCTCCTATTCCATTTTCATTGTTGGGCAGTCCCTAATCATATGATCGACCTTTTCGCATCTAAAGCAAGCTCCTATCTCAAGATAGCAAACACTTGCATGTGTATTTTCACAGTGGGGGCAAGCA
This sequence comes from Platanus orientalis, assembly GCA_025762735.1. Classification (NCBI taxonomy): domain Eukaryota; kingdom Viridiplantae; phylum Streptophyta; class Magnoliopsida; order Proteales; family Platanaceae; genus Platanus; species Platanus orientalis. The sequence goes on along the minus strand of JAOXJP010257738.1, from coordinate 17,466 downwards.
ACCCTATTCTGTTGGGTCTCAATCCCTTTCTTAGCTATCATAGTCTTCTTGATCACCTTGGTTTTGTCATTGCCTTTTCTGACCACATCCTAATATGGACGTTTCCTATTCAGATCTTAAATATACTAAACTTAATATGGACGTTTCACATTCTAGCTCTACCATCATGGCAATGTCCATGACCTTAGCAAAAGTCTTCGATTTCACATGTCATCTTTGTCCTAATGCTAGGACGCAACCCTTTATGAAATTTTATGGTCTTCATCTTCTTATTCTAAAAAATATGAGGAGTAAACATCATCAATTCCATGAATTTGGCATTATATTGCAAGACAGTGCGATTTCCCTGAATTAAGCTCATGAATTTAGCTTCCTTAGCCTCTCTACACTCAGTGAAAAATAATTATTTCGAAAAGCCTGCTCAAACTTATCTCAAGTGAATAGTTCTCCATCCTGAATATGAAAAATACATCGGCTGGCTCTCCACCAATGCTCAGCTTCCCCCTTTAGCATAAAATTACAAAAGAGACATTATGTGCTTTAGTGCAACCAACTACATTGAATATCTTTTCAAGTTACATAAGTTAAGCTTCTGTAATCATGGGATCTGGAGTCCCCCAGAACTCGGATGGTCCCATCCTACAGAACTGCTCTAACGTGCCATTTTCATGCTCCACATGCTTATCTTGTCCATCCATGTGTCTTTCCATAACCTCAGCTAGGTTCTTGATAGTTTTAAGAACCCTAGTAGGGTCCTCCTGTTCAACTTGATTATTAGAAGAGTTTGATTTTACTCTATGAGGTGGCATTTTTCTCCTAAAATCATTAAATAAACTTAATGTCAGACTTCTAAAAATAATTAGATCATCCTCAAATATGTCAAATTTTATCAAAAACTATATTATATCATATCACTTTCAATTCTAATAAATTTTCAAGATCTCATTCTCATGTTCCATCTATGTCTACTATTCTGGTTGTTTCTAGACTTCTTTCAAATGTTCATCCTACGACTTTCTAATTCTTCTTCTAATCTTAAACTTAGAGCTCCGTCATATAAGTCTATAGAAACTCAAAACTAGAGCTCTTAGTACTCTGAATTCTCTACAGAATCTTCAAAACCTTGTGCTTTGATACCAACTCTATCACTAGGCAGAATTTGTCCTTAACCCCAACTTAACAATCAGATTTATCTACATAATAAACAAACCTTTAGTTTTAATACCAACTATGTCATGTCTCGAAACCCAAACCAGTAGGGCCATGAATTTTGACACGTGACATTAACACATCAATCATTCTTAACATGTATAAATTTTTCACTTTCATTACATTCAAATGTAGCAGAATAATACATTAATCACTTTATAATGATCACATAATTAATCACATTTCCAAAAGTTTGACCTATATAAAATCCCAAAACTCATTAACCATAATCCTTTGAATAATCCATAAACAATGTCTGGCATTCCCATTCAATTAAATAAAAAGTCTAATATAATCAAATCCATCAATTAAAGTCAAATTATAAAATCCCTAACTTATTACACCCTTTGAAATTTAAGTTAAAATAACTAATCCAAATAACTTAAATAAACAAGTGTCTAGTCACTAGCTTGCTCTATCTAGAACTACTACTCTGCGATATCCTCATCATCTACGGTGTTAGATTGGGGTAAGTTTAACAAACTTAGCAAGAAAACAATAAACTATAGAAACAATGAATCAAGTCTTAACACGATTTTAGAAATTAATAAAAAAACTTTGCTATTTACATTTCAATATGCATAATAGTTCAAAAACCAATCCAATACATTGTTGAACATTTAATAAACTTATAATTTCATCTACAAAACATAAATTAGTGTTAAACATATACTTTTACATTAATAGAATGGAATGGATTAGATCATATCTCATTTCATAGCCAATACAATATAGAACAAAACATTTATCTACTATCAAGCTAGAACGTATAATAGTTTGCACCATTTAAACCCTGGTGAGAAGGGTCCAGTTCGCAGTATTTAACCAAGTTGAGAATGACTATTACTGCCTCCTATGTGGCAAGCAATAAGGATTCATAGTAGTTCGCATCGATTATACCTAGATGAGAAGGGTTCCATCAATAAATCCCCTTGATGGGCAAGGTGACTTTTTAACAATACATATCATTCTCTTGCAGTTTCAATCAAATCATATGGTTTATAGAAACAACATATATCAATTATTTACATTGACTAATTCAAAATAACATATATAAAAGTATGCTTGATCCAATTAGGCATAATCTATAAAACATGTTTTTACAAGCAAATCAAATTTGTCCAGAACAATACTTTTGAGAATCACTAATGGTTAGGTGTAAAAATCAATATCTTTCTTTATAAAATAGGATTTATAATCACTAAGAATAAATCACAGATTAGACATATAGATTCTTGTAAATCAGGAGATCATTACTTGTAGGAATTATTTAGAAGATCAAACATTCTTATAATAGCTTTTACAATTATCAAGAACAAACCATATTTTAAAACTCTTGATTTTCGATTTAAAACACAGTTCTCAATGTATTAACAATACAAAACAGATTCAAAATAAGTGATACAACTCTTTAAAATCATATAAACTTGAAGACCATTCACTTTTATATCATGTTCTTGTAAAATTATTTTATCTCTTTCAAAGCCTTGTTTTATAACTTTAGGCAAAACCAAAAAAATGATTCAAATTTAATTCAAAAAGTATTTTTAATCTCTTCAAAATGGAGTGTTAGAGATCTAAGAACCTAGGAATTCAAAATAAAACAATCGTTTAATGTTCTCTTTCCTCTTGGTGTGCAAAAATGTTCCTAAGCTTCAAGTTCTTTAAAAATCTTTAAAAATCCTTCAAAACCTAGCTTTCTCCCTTGTTCATCCTCTTTTCTTTGTTCTTAAGGTTTCTAGGTCAAATTAGGTTGATTTTTATCAATTATATAGATTTCTCAACAGTCCTAGGTGAAGTAGAACCCTAATTTGGATCAAAATTGGAAGTTTCTAAACTCAAAACTTGAATTTTCGCGAAATCGGATCGATTCGGGTTGAAATCGGATAGACCCGACATGTTTTAGACCACTTTTCTGGTAAAAATTGAGATGTCGGATCAATCCTCTGAAAATCAGATCGGTCCGCTAAGTTTGGATCAATCTGACGAAATTGGATCAATCTAGATTCGGATCGATCCGAGTGGCTTTTTCAGATTTGACCCCTTTATACTACAATACCCATAACTCCCTCTAGAAAACTTGGAATCGATCACTATTTATTGTGTTGAAAACTAGACTTCAAGACGTTTCCAACAAGGTATATATCATCCTCTAATTCATTTAGGATTCGTGTTAGTGGGCCCGGGAAGTTACCCCAAATCTATGGGCCTATCATCACTAACACATTTTGGGAAAATGATCATAACTTCTTCTAGAAAAATCCTATTCACTTACCGTTTATTGCGTAAGACTCTAGACTTCTATGCCTATCCAAAAGTATAAGTTTCACTCATAAATTATTTTTTTATTACTAGTTCCTTTCTAAAGTTGTGTCAATAATTAGATCAACATATGTGTATTTAAATAGTCCTATGTATATACAAAACTTATGTGACATGTGTTAGCATTCTAAGTGTGACATATACAATAATATGTGCATCATTGGGTGGGGTGTTACAGATTCATACAGGATTGATACAAATTGACCTACGAAGTTGTGCCATCCATTTGGGACAACTTTAGAAATTGTCATGTCCTTGACCCTTTTATTTCCCTTGCTTAGTAAATTGTCTTGACTTTGTAGTTTGGTATCTGTTTCGCTCGCTGTTTGTTGTGTAAGACTCTAGAATTCCATGTCTATCAAAAGGTATAAGTTTCACTCTCAGATTCTTTCTACATTTGTGTTGGTGTCTTTCTAAAGTTATGCCAATGATTAGATCAACATATGTGCATTTTATTGGTCCTATGTATGTATATAACTTATGTGACATGTGTTAGGATTCTAAGTGTTAATATGTATATATGTGCATCATGGTGCAAGGTGTTACAAATGTGTTCCTTCATGACCTCAGCTAGGCCATGAATAACTCCCAACACTCTCTCCAAAGTGTTTCCCTCCTGTGTTGGAGCGAAAGATGATCCTCTAGTACTCCTAGGAGGCATTATGTACATAAAATATGAAAATCACACACTTAGAATCTATAAGACACATGAACTCAACTAATATCTTCAATCACAATTATCCACAAGATTCTCAAGTATAATCTAATAAAATCCTCAAATATAAGATCAATCATTAATATATCACAATCTAAATTTAATTCTCCAAAATAGTTTGCAGTTTTCTAATTCATCTTCCTTTAACTCCAAATGGCCATAAAATCATTTATCCAATATAGTCTACAAAATTCCAAATCTGTAGACAATTCAAACAATAGTCATCACTTAAGTCTACAGAATCCAAACTTTTAGTTCACATAAAGTCTGCAAAATCTAAACCTGGCTGCTCTGATACCAAGTTGTAACGCCCCTGAACCTAGATTCGGATATGGATTTGTTTCACTTCGGATTTGGATTCATTACTATTCATAAATCCGGTAATCCATATAGAAATTGGCCCAAATCCTGGGGCAAATAAGTAAGATCCAATATAGTTTACATGTTCTCATTTAAATTTTCTTAATTCCACTTAGTCCAATAATCCTATTTCAATAGTTTGCGGAAGCACATTCAATATTCACTAATCACATATATTTAGATCAAGATGCAGAAGTGTAATCTAAAATCCACAAAGATCATAGTAATCCAATAGTATTAGATCAAAAGAGAAATATCACTAGGGTGCCCTCTCACCCAAATATACAAAAAGAAACATCTACCAATCTAAAAATATGATTCCAACACCAAGGGGGACCCCAAAATATGTCCAAAATAAGGATAAGAAAGACGAAAGGAAAGTCGTGGATGTCATAGCAAGTCCCTCGAATTGAGGACCTGCAATAATAATCAGTCTAAAAAATAAACGGCCGGGTTAGTCCCAACTTGTAAAATATCTAGCAGACTATAAATATCTGAGATAAAACACATTTTAGAATACCAACATGTCCAAATGTCAATGCAAAGTTAGACAGATATCGAAGTAGTAATCACAATCATACTAGCATAAAGCAACAATAATCATATGTCAAACAGAGCAACGATTCAATACGAAAATCTAAGTTCAAATAATAAGTCAATGTGGAGGTCAAGGCACACAACTCGATGTTATATGTTAAATTTTGAAAGATCCAATATTCTATGATTTCAAAATATTCAGATTTCGGTGTTCAAAGTATTCGGGTTCCACATGGTTCATAATGTTCGAAGTTCAATATTCAGAGTTCAAAGAGTCAAAGTGTTCTAAGTTTGATGTTCAAAGGTTCTATGTAAAATATTTGTATGCTCTGGCCAACCCCGCAGATAGGGTCCTAATCTCGTACCAAACCCCACGAGTAGGACCAATGTCCTTGTTTAACCCCAAGGAGAATGGTCAATGTCTTTGTTATAACCCCAAGGAGGAGTGCTAATATCTGTGAGCCAAAGAGCATGTCCGAAGTACTTTTTTACACTTAGCCTTGTGATTAGGCCTAAATAGTCAAAGACACACTTAACCCAGTGTCAAAGCCCACATAATCAATGGTTAGACTTAGCCCTGTGATGGAGCCCAAAATGGGTCAAAGGTTCGAAGTCTAAAAGGGTTCACATCAATAAGTTTGAAGGTCCACATAGTTTTAATAATCAGAATGTTTCTATTTTGTGTAAAGAAATTATAAGCATCACATTTCTAAAAATCAATCACTTCAAGGGTACATGATTCCCTTAAATTCAATGTTGGTGTATAATTTGATGTTCATAAGTTCGGAGCCACAATGATTCACTAAAATTTCACATAGAGTCAATGATTTAAACATGTAATAAGATTTGAAGGTTCACATGGTTCACATAATCACATAGAATGCATAAAGTTCAATAGAATAAATGAATTCAACATATTCCCACTGAAATTCACATGTATTCCAATGAATCAAATGACATAGGTTAGTCAATATCACTACTAGTGTTTTAAACAAAGGGCAAGGCAAGATTACCTTTCAAATTAATCACAAATAGAATAGATCTTGAAGGATTCACATTCTCACATAGATTTGTAAAGATTCAAAGGGAGTAAATTCAGATTTCACATGTTTTAAAGGATTCCTTGAAGGAGATCAGTCCACACAATATCTAGGATCAATAATCTTTCACAAAATAGGTGTCAATCTAAAGAATAAGTAAGATCCAATGGTCTTAAGCATAGGTCTACATAATTTTTAAAGATTCCAATAAGAGAGGAGTCATCCCAAGCATAAAGAGCATGAAAACTTGCTAAACAAGCTGAAAAATCAAAGATCTAATATGTTTCAAAGGATTGAATTCAAATAATTTTAACAATCTTAGAGAATTCAATGTATAGCATCACATAATCTGAAATCACAAGAGGGATTCACCTCAAATCACCCCTAGTAGGAGAGATTTACTAATTAGAGAAGCTTAGAATCTAACAATCATAAGATTTAATCTAAGAGAATCAAAGAGGATAATAGATCAAATCATCCATAGTATGAAAGATTTGCTTACAAAGAGGCTTAGATTCAAGGATTCACAAGGTTCAATGGCTTAGATCATGGGTTTCCACATGTTTTCAGAGATTCCAAAGAATTTTTATAATCAAACACAAAAATCTAAGAGAAACAAATAGGAAAATACATCAAATCATCTATAGTATGCAAGATTTACTACAAGAAACTTAGATTCAATGATTCACATAGTTTTAGATATTTCAATGAGTTTCCATAGCTAAAACACAAGGATAAAAGGAATCCAAAGAGGAAGTACATCAAATCATCTATAGAAAGCTAGATTTGCTTACCAAAAGCTCAATCCAAAAGCTTCTAGGTAATGAAGCCTTCACTTCACCTCCTCAAATCACATTGTTCTACAATATTAGAGTAGATATAATCATTAAAGGAATAAAACAAGGGAGTTCTAGTAGAAAACAAACTAATCTCAGTAGATTTTCAAAGTTGTGAGTGAAACTTACACAATTGGGAAAGAACTCCCACACTTTGCTCAAAAACTTTCTCTAATCTCTCTAACTCTTTTCTTCTTTATTATAATGAGGAAAAATGACATAACTGAGGTGTTAGTAGGGTTTTAACTTGCCTATGATGAGATCCCACATGTTGGGGGTCCAATAGGTGAAAATCACGTAAAAAATGACATAAACGTAATATTTCAGCACTTTTCAGCATTTCTGGACATGCTGTGATTGATCACGAGATTCGTGATCGATCATGGATCACCCAAAAAAGTCCCAAGAGTTCTAATTCTTCATTTGTAATCGATCAGGCTAGAAACAGGGTTTCGTGATCGATCCCGGCGTGATCGGTCATGTATTTCCTAGAAAATTTTTCCTGCACAGATAGGTCTAAGCAAAATGGCCATAGCTTTTGCTATACAACTATAAATTATAAACCGTTTGATGTGTTGGAAAGTAGACTCAAAGATCTTTCCAAAAATTTATGGATCAACTTCTAATTCACTCAGGATTGGTGTCAGTAGACCCGAAAAGTCACCCTAATTACTTAGTTAGGATAACTTTTGAACTTGGTACATTAGAGGCCCAACTTGGGTTCTACACTTCTAAGTCAGTTTAAAAGGTTTCTAATCAACCTAAGGTATGTCTAGAATATGATATATAGCAATTTTACCTTTATGGGGATAAAATTATAATTTTACCCTTTTAGTACAAAGCAGGGCATTATAGATTGTGAGGGCAATTTTGAATAAAATTTAAACACGATTTCCAATGAGATATGTTTAAAATTTAAACCCTATTTTTCAAAATCTAAGGCTCCAAAATGTTGCCTGTTATAAAAGATTCCAACCAAAGGCCTTTGGTGTTCTCACCTCTATAAAATGGAACTTTTCCCATTAGGGTAAACACTCCAACACTCCAAGTCGTTTTAGAGGGATCTATAAAGTTTACTATATTGAGAGCATCCCCCACTGTGAAAAACACCATTGCCCCACTGGTTTTGAGCTTGCATAGTTAATATCGTACACTAGAATCACTCTCTCTTTCTCTCCTCTTGAATACCATTCTACTACTATTGAGGAGAATTTGTGATGAACCTTTTCCTAAAGGAAACTCACATTTGGTTAAGCTCAAGGAGCACTAGAACCAAGTACTTAGAGCTACTCCTTTGTTTATCCTACTATTTCTTCATGGTCAATCATCTATTTGGCTGGTATTTTAGTTTCTTCATCACTTGATTATTAATCTATGAAGTTTTAGTAAGTTCTCATCACTTGATTTGTAAATCCATGAGATTATGTGAGTGCTCATACATGATGTACTACTCCCTTTGATTTTTCACCTTCTTCATGGTTATTCTTCAGTATGATTTGTATTTTAGTTTCTTCATCACTTGATTGTTAATCTTTGAAGTTTGGTAAGTTTACATCCCTTGATCATTGGCTCTATGAGACTTTTGTGAGTTTTCACACAAGATATGCTACTCTCTTGAATTCTTGTCATTCTATTCATTAGAAACCCTTAGTTTGGATGAGATTTCAATTTCTCTTCATCTTGTTTGTCTTGTTGTGGAAGTTTGGTAACTTTCCTTTATCCAAACACTAAATCCATGGAGGATTAGTGGATTCTCAAGTTGATTGCTCTACTCTTACTATTTTTCTGCACTTTCCTCCATTTTTTGTTGTCATTTAGGGGAGATGATAGATTTTCATTACTTCTTGCTAAATCTATGTGAGTTTGATGATTTCAACTATTATATAGAGTGGTTTATTTCCATTATACCTTGGTAGAGAACTTGATTACATTAAATTTTGGATTCTATTTGTGAATAGTTAAATCTGCTCTAATTTATGTATGTATTAGTTGAGATTTAATTCTTCTACTTTGCTACCATCATGAATTCATTGAAGTTCTAAGCTTCTCTCTAGGATTAAATGTAAGAAGATTGAATCCTTGTAAAATTAAAAGGGGAAAATAATTTCTACTTCATATGCTTGATGTTTGTCTTGATTTCCCCATAGTTAAGATTCATATTCATATCATCATTGCTAGTTGATATTCTTTACTTACTTTAATAGGCTCCAAGCTTTGTTGCTTATGCCATCTCATGAAATTCCAATATTAATCCTAGAGGGGGTGAATAAGATATTTTTATATTCTTTTTAGATTACCCCAAACTCAATTGTTATTTAATTAGCCAAATTGGTTCTGATATTTGATTGCAATTGGATTGTGCACATGAATACTTATAATGCTATGATGTGTAAATTCCTAATTGTATTGCATGTAAAGTTGTTCCAATGTATGCAATGATAGACAATTTAAATGCTAAATGTGAGGCAAACCACAAGCAATCATACTGTACACAAGATGTATAATGGTTCGGCATGACAGTCTACATCCACTCTCAAAAGCTCGCCACAGAGCTATGTAATTTTATTAAGATTAAATATATTACAATCAAGGCTAAAATTAAACAAAAGCCTAGTCTACTTTCCAAGCAAGCTACACCCAATGTCTCCGGCGGGTGTGGTCTATGGCCTACTCTTCTGGTGTCTTCGGTGGAAGAGCTAAGGGTTTACACTATCAGTGTCTCCAGCGGTAGTGCCAATTCTCCTGGGGTCTTCGGTGGGAAAAGTCTCAAGAACTTGAATAAAAGTTAAAGGCAAGGATTACCTCTTTGAAGGTTGGTGTTGCCTTGTACACAAGTTTGCAGTTGCTCCTCCTTGAGCAAGATGTGACTATTGCTCCCCGATGCTTCTTGGTTGGCTCCTCAAGCTAGTTGAGCCAATACTGGTGGTTGCTCCTTCTTGAGCAAGGTGTGACTATTGAACCCACTATCTTCTTCACAAGGGTTTAGACAACCCTTGGGACCTTCCTCTTGATGATTGGTCTAGGTAAGAGCAAAGAGGAAGCTAGGGAATGGTCCTTGGGTATAAATTTTCCTATCTAGGTTTGTAGAGAGATTTCCCAAAAGTGAAAGAGTCAAATCTCTCATAGTTTTTCCAAAACAAGCGCAAGAGAGCTTAGATTTTGTTCATGACCATTACTTGCTCATTTGGAGCTCAATCCTTTTTTAATGGATGAAAATTACTTGTGTCCATAGGATTAAAACATTCCCCAATGATCAAATAATATGGGCTATTGATTTAAAACAAAATTTTAAAGTTTTAACTGTTATACAGTGTTTCCGCTACTTTTGATCGATACTGGATCGATCCAAATGCTAAAACACTCAGAACCTGTAACCCGAGAGTTGTTGGTTTGATCCATGATTGATCCAAATTATTTTGGATTGATCCAAATAATTTAGATCGAACTGGGAGATTTAGATCAATCCTGGATCGATCCAAATGCCCTGTAATGCCTCCAAAATCCTAGGAAAAGCTATAAAGACCCTGAGATAGTCCCTTCGTGGTCCAAGAAGGTTCGTAGACCTTTCAAACTCCTCTTTAGACCCTTGGTTCACTTTTACTACATCACTTTACTTTATTTAGCTTATGTGAGCTTAGAGTGAATTGTGAATCCTTCAGGATGACTTGTATGCTCTCGGTTTGCTTTCCTTGAGGTCTTTTTGGTACTTGATGATGATCTTCATAATGCTTGAACCCAAGAACCTCCTAGACTCTAAAATGACACCACTCATGCCCTAATCTATACAATACATGTATTTTTTTAGTTCATGAAATTTACAACACTTTACATTTACAATCTCCCCCGTTTGGAATTTTATGACAAAACTTAAAATACATGAAAATGGAGTACAAAATGAATATTACAATGATTACATTGACTCCAACTCTAGCCATATATATTCAATGAATTTCTTTGGCTCTCCTCCTTGGTACATGCTCTGGCTTTTCATTAATTGCTCTCTATTTGTAATGAGCTTTAGCTTTAAGTTCCTAAAATTCATTTAACACAAGTATACCTTTCTCAAACCAAGATTAGTCTAGTCAAATGATAAAGTATAATGAGCACACAAGCAAGCAAATGAATGTAATGAAATGCATATGCCCATGAAGTGAAGTGACAAGTACAATGAATGAACGTAAATGCAAGTGATATAAGTTGAGTATAAACAGCTTTAAGATGTTTTATTTGATCATTACTTAGATTAATGGTTATTAATTGTCATGTAAAGTTTCATTAATCTTTATGTTTTGCTCTTCCTAACTTAGGCAATTCATATTTACTCCCCTTAGTAAGATATCGCAATTTTTAGTTCAAAATTGCCTTTGATTTTCAAAATTTACAAATTTTACTATCTTTTACTTAACTCTCCCCCTTTTTGGCATGGAAACCAAAGATGTTATACGAAATGCATATTATAAGAGACAAAATAAATATGGAGAGAGTACATGTCATAGCAAAAGGATTGTCATAAAGTGCAAAGTATAGCAAAATCATATTTTCATTAATTACCAAAAGATTTACAAGTTTCTATTAAAAAAGAAATGGGAAATACATCAAAATTCATCAAGAAGAAAAAACTGGATGAGGTCTATGCATCCTCATTACTCTCCTCATCCTTGTTGTCCTTGTCGTCACTAGCGAGGATATCCAGGACGACTCTGGGTGTTAGGGCTCTAAAGTGATCGACAATGCCCTCAATGTGGACAAGCCACAGATCCATGCTTTCCACCTTCTTCCTAAGGTGGTTAAAGCACCTGAGAATGGGCCCGAAATCACCATGAATATCTCGGATCAGGGCTGAGAGTACAGGTGGAAGCATCACTAACAGAGCAGGGACTGTGGTCCTTGAGGTGGTAGGAGCTAGGGGTACAGATGTAGAGGTACTAACTGCTGAAGTAGGCTCGGGAGCTGGTGGTGGAACCTCTACCAGTGCTGGAACATGAACAAGAGTCGGGATAAGCTAAGATGCCTCTCCAGCTGCCTAAGCCACCTGTAGCATAGCTCGCCTCTGACCTTCCATCCTTTTGATGGTAGCATCATCAATCAGAAGGCCCAGTGGAAGAGTCACTACATCCTTAGGGAACGAGACACCACACTGTTCCAGAATTTGAGTGACTAGCACTCCATAAGGTAGACCCCTCTTTGTCCCATCATCGATGGACTTGCCCTTTATCAAACTAGCAACCAGATGTACCCTACCATCTTTCATGGAGGTCTTATGCATCTTCTATAGCAGATTGTGCACAATGATGATATCAAGTACCCTCGCCACCATACAGCACTCAGCGGTTGGTAATTTTTCAAACTAGGAACTGTCCTCTCTCTCGAAGAGCTTAGAAATGTGAGCTCTGTCTATCCCTTGGTTGAGAAAGACAATGACATTAGCTTTGGAAAGAGCAATCCCCAACAACATAGCAATCCGGTCTGGACTGATCAACATACGAGCTCCGTAAACCTGTCTCAAAACAGATATGAGTGTAGTCGGTGTTATGGATGTTGGAGTAAAAGATGTGAACTGCTTCTTGTTGCACCTTGCCTTTGATGATAGTGAGTTGCATTCACCCATCATTTGGAATAGTTGTGCCTATTGTGAAGTCACGGAGGGTCGATTGCTTCACATATCACTCAATAAAGATCCTCTTCTTCAAGTAGATATTGGTATAGTTATGGAAGGTGGTGGAGTTCCTCAATGCTCCATAGTTGGTCGATGACGTTCTAGGGCATTTAACTTGCTCCTTATCATGCATGGGAGCTTTCCCATAATGAAGCTTTGACATGGTGTCGGCATGGTAGATTTGAAAATCCAACAAAAAAGAGGAGGGGGAAGAGCAAAAATGGCTATGGATTGATCTTAGTTCGATCTAGGATCGAACTAGGGTCATTCCCCCCCTTTTATAATGAGCGACAGTTCATTTTTGTGGGCATCACCAGTTTGGATCAATCCAAAATGAAATCTTCTAGGAAAATCCCAGATTTATCTCATTTTTGCTCCGTTGGCCCCACTTACCCCAAATATATGTCTTTTAATTAGTTTAGGGAATTTTATGAATATGACTTTATATAAAACACATTCCCTTCATGCTTCGAAGATATTCTAATCTTTTTGTGTCTAAGGCCTTTGTGAGGATATCTGTCAGTTGTTCTTTAGTTGATACATGCTCTAGAGATATTGTTTTCTCTTCAACCATTCACGAATGAAATGATGATGAATATCAATATGTTTAGTTCTAGAGTGTTGAACCGGATTTCTGGAAATTTGGATTGCACTTGAGTTGTCAATGAACAGATTCATCGTAAATTGAGACAACTCATAATCTACAAGCATCTGCTTCATCCATAGTAGTTGCTTGTATCCACTTCCTATGACAATATATTCCGCATCAACTGTCAATAGTGATATGGAATTTTACTTTCAACTGTGCCATGAGACAAGACAATTTCCTACGTAAAAGCATCCACCACTTGTGCTTTTACGGTCATCAACATTGCCTGCCCAATCAGCATCTAAATAGCCAACTAACACTAGTGTGATATCAAATAGATATCAGAGGCCGAAGTTGATTGCCCCATAGACATATCAAATTACTCTCTTGGCCGCTTTCATATGTGATTCCTTTAGTGTTGCCTAATATCTTGCATAGGCACCTACACTAAGGCAACATCGGGTCTACTTGCTATTAAATATAGCAGACTCCCTATGATACTCCTATATCCGATAGGATCAACATCGACTCCATCAAGATCCCTAGTAATTTTCTCGCTAGTACCGATTAGAGTATCAACCGGTTTAGACTGTAAAAGTTCAAACTTGGACACTAGATCCTTGGCAAACTTGAATTTATTTAGAAATATTCCCTATGATGCTTGGTTAACCTGTAATCCTAGGAAGAATATAATTCTTCCTCCATACTCATCTCAATTTAGATTTCATCGTATGAGCAAACCCAGTGACAATCCCTCACCTGTGGACCCAAAGATGATGTCATCCACATAGATTTGTGCAATGAGTATGTGACCATCATTTTTCTTGATGAAGAGTGTTTTATCAACACTCCCTCTAAAAAATTGATGATCCACTAGAAACATGGTCAGTCTGACTTACCAAGCTCTTTATGCTTATTTCAACCTATATAGTGCTTTCTTCAACCTATATACATGATTCGGCATGTGAGGATCTTTGAATACCTCCAGTTGTTCAACATATACTTCTTCTTGAAGTATTCCATTTAGAAATACATTTTTTACATCCATTTGATACAGTTTGAATTTCAAATGGCATCCAATAGACAACAAGATTCAGATTGATTTGAGCCTAACTACCAGAGCAAAGGTCTCCTCAAAGTCAATCCCTTCTATTTGAGCATATCCTTTAGCAACTAACTGTGCTTTGTTTCTTATGATGGTTTTATGCTCATCCATTTTGTTTTTAAAGATCCATTTGGTACCAATTATGTTTTTGTCTTCAATTTTTTTAACAAGGTACCACACATCATTCCTCTTGAATTGATTTAGCTCTTCTTGCATAGCTATGATCCAATATGGATCATTGAGAGCTTCTTTCACTTTCTTGGGCTCAATTTTGGATGTAAAACAAATGTGACTAATGATATTCTCAAGTTGTCTCATATTTTAACACCCTTTTTAGGATCTCCAATGATATCTTTAGATGGCCCTTAGTTATTCTCTTTTCCTTGGGACAACTTACTTCCTCATTATTTGTTTCCTCAGACTCACTCCCGAAGTCATGTGAGGTAACATTTTCTAAGGACTTAGGTTCCTCTTGAGGGTTTGCTAATCCTTCTTCTTCCTTATTTGTTTGAGTCCTTGGTTGGTCATTTATGATAACATTTAAAGACTCTTCCATGCTAGAAGTTCTTTTGTTATATACCCTATAGGCTTTACTTCTAGTTGAGTATCCTAGGAAGATCCCTTCATCACTTTTGGAATCAAACTTGCCCAAATTTTCTCTATTTCTTAAGATATAACAAGTGCTTCCAAATACCTTGAAGTACTTCAAATTTGGTTTTTTTCCATTCTACATTTCGTACAATGTCTTTGAAGTACCGAGCCTCAAATGCAGCTTATTTCTTATATAATAAGTGGTGTTTACGGCCTTAGCCCAAAACCCTTTGCGAAGGTCTTTACTAGAGAGCATAATTGTGGCTATGTCTTGTAAAGTCCTATTTTCCCTTTCAGCTACCCCATTTTGTTGGGGAGTTTTAGGTGCGGAGAATTCATGTTTGATCCCGCGATCATTGCAAAAGTTAAAAAAATTGCTATTTTCAAACTCTCCTCCATGATCACTATGAATTCTCTTAATGGAGAGTTCTTTTTTAGTTTTCAATCTTATGTAAAGATTTTTGAACTCTTCAAATGCATCGAATTTCTCTCTAAAAAATGACACCCATGTGTACATAGAGAAATCATCGACCATGACCATAAAGTACCTTTTGCCACCAAGGCTTTCGGTCCTTATTGGTCTAGCTAGATCCATATGGATTAGCTCCAATGGTCTAGAACTGTCTATTTCAATCAATTTCTTATGGGAGGTTCTAACTTGTTTCCCATATTGACAATCATCACAAATTAGGCTTTCTTGTCTACCTATCTTAGGTATACCAAGAACTAAGTCTTTTCTACTTAGTTTAGACAAGTTCTTAAAGTTCACCTGACATAGACTTGTCTCATCCTTTTGTGTGATGAAGCATGTGTTTGGTCTACCTTCTCTAAAGATGTAGAAATTGTCACTAGTACCAATATCTTTGCTAACAATTCCTTCTTTATCTTTTATGTGGCACCCATCCTTTGAGAAGCCAACATCATACACATATTTAACTTATGTTTAGGAGATTATGTTTGAGGCCTTCTACAAATAACACATTTTTTAGTGTTGGGACTCTGGGTATTTCAACTAGACTTCTACCCATTATCTTAGCGGTGTTCCCATCACCAAAAGCTACACTTCCTTTTCAAGAACAGAGTGTGAGAAAATATATTTGTCTCCCATCATGTGTCTTGAGCAACCACTATCCAAGTAGCAATGTGATGCTTTAGCTTCTTTAAGGGCGGTGTAGACAACAAAACATTTTAATTCTCCCTTTTTGACCCAAAATTGTTTTATTTGCATTATTATAGATTGAGTCAACTTATTCTTCTTTTCAAGATTATCTTGTTCATTCTTTTGAAAGAAGGTTCTCTTCCTAGAATTTTTCTTACTCAACATCTTTCTATTTTGTTGATAAGATTTGGCTTTAAAGTCATTTATCATTTTTCTACAATCCACTTTCATTTGATCAATTAAGCCACAATAATAGCAAGTGATTAGTGGGTGTCTAGATGTAGAGGCTTGGAATTTATTTTTCCAAGAATCTCTTATCCTTTCATTATAAGTAGGGACATTATTCTTGGAGGAAGAGTGTGATTTATTTTCATAGGACACCTTAGATTTTGAAGTTGAGGCTTGAGATGTGTCTATACCCTTCCCTTTGTAGGAAGTATTGTAGCTATTGTCAAAAACTCTTGGCTTTTGAAGAGGCACTTGTCCCTTTTTCTTATCCCTAAATCCTTCATGTTTTTAGGATAAGACTTGGTCTTTGTAAGTGATAGGCTTTTTTTCTTTTTGGAATTGTCCTTCACTATGAGACTAAGGCTTTTGTTTTAGAGGTTGAGTAGGGATTTGTGACTTCACTTTACCTTTTACAAAAGCGTTTGATTGACTCTTGTTGTGATTAGAAGGGTTTTGAGTATTATATCCAAGCCCACTTCTATCACCACTCTCTTTACCCATTGTCAACATTTTCTCAAATTTTTGGTTCCATTAGGTAATCATAGAGATTAATTTTCTTTTATCTTTCTCTAGTTCCTTAATTTGCTTAAGGTATTCTAGGGATTTTTGAGTCAATTGGGCATAAGTCATATTTAGCCCTTTGTTTCTCCCATTTAAGGAATTAACTTGACTTTCAAAATCTAGTATATCCTCATATGCCTCATTCATCTTGGTCTCTAGAGATTTGATTTTTTCTTTTAATTCTAAAGTTCTAGAATCATTCTCATCAACATTTTCTATTGTCTTAAGTTCAAGAATCTTGTTATAAAGAATTTCATTTTTCTCAACGAGCTTCTTTTTCTTTACTCTTCTATTTTCCTTTTCTGCATTGAGAATTACTCCTACGTTTTTAAGTTTCATGTCTAAAGAGTTTACCTTTTGTTTTAGGACTTGATTCTCATTTTCTAGAGGTGAGCCTTAGAGCTAGACTCCAATTGTTTGATTCTTTCCTTAAGTATGAGGTTTTCATCCAAAATGTTGGAATTAGTTTAAAGTAATTTCACGGCCTTTGAGGCTTCATCACTCTTCTTACTTAGTTTAATTGATAGTTCTTTATTTTCTTTTTTTAAGTTGAGTGAC
>JAOXJP010257727.1:0-20000 GCA_025762735.1 Platanus orientalis | reverse complement strand
TACACAATAATTCGTTGTATATATTTTGATTAGTACGGTTGCACGAGAGTTGGTTTTGGGTTGGCCAGACTAAACCCGCCTGGCCGGAATATTATGGGCCTAAAAATGAATCTTCAGTTAGCTCATTACCAGAAATATGGCCAAATTTAGCACTAGAATTTTTACCAGCCTAGGCCTAGCCCAAGTCCTCCATGAACTGAAAAATGCATCCCAAGCCTAGTCCATTGTTTCCCATAGGGCTTCCCTGACCCATGTGCACCCTAATTGATCAGCTTGCACTAGTAATCCTTTCCTGGACCCTGATCGATTGGCCCAATTATTCATTTTCAGGCTAATATTGGATGGTCTAGATCAACGGAGTTGTGCTTTGACTGGCTCAAAACTGCAGCCTCTGAGTTTAATCTTGCATGCATGTCATTAAAACTACATCTTAGGGTTTTTGAACTGTTGTGATGAAAAGCATGTGAATGTGTGCAGGCATCCCAAAAGGGCAAGATTGGAATTACACTAGTGTCACACTGGATGGTGCCTTTCTCCAAAAATGAGGCTAACAATGCTGCTGCCCAGCGAGCAATTGATTTCATGTTTGGATGGTGAATATTGTTGTGTGTTTTGGTTAAGCCAGTTGCACAATGCTAATTAAGCAATAGGAGAAAAAGCAGAGAAGGTTTATACTTACTAATTCCTTGTATTAATAGGTTTATGCACCCGTTAACCTACGGCCACTATCCCCACAACATGGAATTTCTCGTCGGAAATCGGTTACCGAAATTCTCCGAAGAGCAATCTATGATGGTAAATGGGTCGTTCGATTTCCTGGGACTAAATTACTATACTGCTAATTATGCAGCTCATGGTCCATCCTCTAATAGTCTTAACAAGAGCTACTCCACGGATTCTCAAACTAGTCTCACTAGTAAGTTCAAAATGCAACCCTAATAATGTTAATTATTTATGCTAAATTCTTATTGAACCCATGTTCTCTTTTTAACAGCGGTGCGAGATGGTATCCCCATTGGTCCAAAGGTAAGATCTACAAGAGCTAAATCAACTCTTTATATGATTAGGAAACAATTCAGTTTTTTTTTTTTTTTTTTGGTAAACAAGAACAATCCATGTTAAGACATGCAAATATGTTTTGATTGAATATCTAGGAAAACCCAGTTGGTAAATTATGGTAATATTGAAAATGATTAAATGGGCTAGTTATTGAGAATAATGGCATCATGGTCCTTGCAACGTTATAATGACATTTAGACATACATTGTCTGTATTTACAGTCTGGTTCAGATTGGTTATATGTATACCCGCAAGGAATATGGGAGCTGCTGCGTTATGTAAAGCGAAGATACAATAATCCAGTAATTTATATTACTGAGAATGGTGAGTTAACTGACTAGCTACTCTCATATACGTCAAGCAGGCCACCTTAGATGAATACAATTAAACATTATTTATTTTCTTGTATTTTTTAAAGGGATATCTGAGATCAATAACAGTACACAAACGTTGGAAGAAGCTCTTTCAGATAACATGAGAATAGACTTCTACCATCGTCATCTTTCATTCCTTCACAGAGCCATCAAGTGAGTATTTCGCCAACTTCATACTTCATAAGTTCTCATCCTTAAGAGTTTAACATAAGCATTTGGCAATTTTTTGTAGTGAGGGTGTGGACGTGAGAGGATACTTTGCATGGTCGTTGTTGGACAACTTCGAGTGGGGTGATGGTTACACGGTCCGTTTCGGCATTAACTATGTAGATTTCAAAAATGGGTTGAAGAGATACCCAAAGCACTCGACCAGTTGGTTCAAAAAGTTCCTCCAAAGATAAAGTGAAGAGATACCCAGAGTTCCAGTTGATTAGCCTAATATTATCATGTAATCTCTACTAAATATGCGCACATCTAAGCAATAAACAAAGGACAGTGGATAGTCGCTACTTTCACTGTTAATCTTCACAATAAAGTCTATTATTTAATGCAAACCAACTTGCTCTTCAATTCGTGCCATGTGAAATTAGGATCATCTCTTTTGAATTTCCTCATCTTCTGAATAATGTCTCTAATTGTTATGCATGGTTCTAATAAAACTAGAAATTCTTCTTCTATTTCTTATAGTGAATAATTTACCAAATAGATCTAAATGAATGGCAGTCCACCCCTCAAATGGATAGAAAGTTATAAAGGCAATCTGTTTATGGACCCTTGCCTATAATTTAAGATATGGAATAATAATTAAACCCAATCGAGAGAGCCAAACTTGAATATCCAGGATCCAATAGTAAGAACATGAAGAGAGGATAATCAATAATCATACTTTTGGCACCATCCTAAAAATTTGCCTAAAGATGGATCACACATGGGTTTTGTTTAACTTGGAAACTTATTGTCTACAAGATGGAGATACATGGCATACTTTCAACAAAGATGCAGAGCAGGAGAATTGGTTTTGTCGAGACACATGTCATGATATCCAATATGCAATGAACATGGGTTGTCACTTATGCGAAGTAAGGCCACTATGCACCACATGACAGACAACCATGACAAAGGATGGAGTTAGGAAATCCAAAGTTTGCCTACTAAACGTTGGTAATTAACAAGTCTCTTTCAAGAGATTTGGTGTGATCGTTCCCCACATAAAATTAAACCAATCATCTAAAGAGTGGGTAATTTGAACACTTTGAGTTTCAAGCTTCTTTTGGAAAGCAACAAAATTTGGTGAATTCTTTAAGGGTGACTGGTACCCTGGGCGGCTGCTAAAGCAATTCAACTGGTTGTACCTTAATCTTATCTTTCTTTACTTTGGACTTCTTGGAATTTTTTGTGGGCGCTTCTTAGTCCATCGAATCATGTGGCTTGGTGCTACTTCTTTTAGATTTTGAGACATCTTTTTAGCCTGAAGTTGCTTTTTGCAGGCAAATTTTCTTTCAAAAATGATCCTCTTGCCATCGTCTTCTGATTCCTCCTAGGCGGCTGCTCAAGCAATTCAACTGGTTGTACCTTAATCTAATCTTTCTTTACTTTGGATTTCTTGGAATTTTTTGTGGGCGCTTCTTAGTCCATCGAATCATGTGGCTTGGTGCTACTTCTTTTGGATTTTGAGACGTCTTTTCAGCCTGAAGTTGCTTCTTGCAGGCAAATTTTCTTTTAAAAATGATCCTCTCACCATTGTCTTCTGATTCCTCCTCAATCCCATGGTCTTTGAATGTGTGATTTTCTTGATTATTAACTTCTCCTGCTATGAAGACAAAGTTAATAGCCGTAGGTTTTTTGATCTCAGCATCGATAACTATGTTTCCTGCATCTCTACTTTTCTGCACACTTAGGCTGATGGGATGCCTCCTCTTTGCAAAGTTGTAAAAGTGAAAGTAGGGACCTTAAAACCTTTATTTATAGACTTATCAGTCCAACCCATCATGAGAGATGAAATTATATTGATATACTTTTACTTGGTGTTACACGGGTGCACCTAGGCCCATATACCTTAGTGACCATTAACTGGAATCGGGCCACACCGGTCTAGTATTCAATTAAGTAGAAATTCGATCTGGGTTTTATAAAATGAGTGGTCATGATTATTGCAAAACAATAAAAATTCTAACATTCTCCCACTTGGTTTGCAATGATCATGTTTTAGTTATATATAAAATGTATATAATTTTATAAAAGACTCTCAGATAAAAAAACTTTCAAATAAATAACTTATGGGCCTAAGCCAATAAAACCAACTACCTGAACAATGAGATAACCACAAACACAAGATCTAGTCTAATGAAACCACTAATACCAAACCATAAAAGACCTTACATCCATCTCATCAATATAAGACTACTCTATGGTTATAAAATTAGTACTCTCACTAACATTGTTGACATATAAAATTCATGAATAAGAAGAATTTATCAAATTACCCCTAATCCGCAACTGAAATTAAGCTAGTCATTAATGCCCTGTCAATCACGATTAAGTGATTCACAACTGACCAATCAATCACGACAGTTGAAGGATAGAAAGCCTATTTTGCATATAAAATAACACTTAAATAATGAAAAATCATGATTAAAGTATTTTTAGACTCCTTAAACACCCAAGAGAATAATGTAATGGTCCAACTCATGCACAAATTACCCAATTCGTACAAATCTTTAAAGAAGTACATTCTTACTCCAACAAGGATACAACTACAATAAGTCTCCAATGTCTCATCAAATTCTACAAATAAGGGAACAAATAAGAGCAACATGACATTCCTACAAAGTCCTACAAAGCTAAGTTGTCAATCTCAACCATTAACCTTGCATCAAGTTGGGATAAGTGGCACATGTTTGGCCACATTGGGAATTCTTCTAGAAGATAGGGAGCTACAAATCAACAAACATCCTCAATTGTAGGCTATAAACAAGAAGCAACTTGGATTCCTAGGAGTCCACATCCAAGAAGCCATCCTCTTTATATAAACCCTAAAATCCACACGTTGGGCAAGGTTTTCATCATACTCTTCTTTTTTCTATAGCTTGTGATCTCTCCAACCTCCCAAGCACTATGCATGTTTCAACACTCAAGCATCAATACTTTTTAAGTTCAAGTACTTTTCACATTCAAGCTTCTCCACTCCACTAAAGGCAACAAGTTCATACTGCATCATCAAAGGAAAATACTAAAGGCTCAAGAACTAGGGAATATGGTCACAACTAGTTGAGTTTTGAATGTTTTTATTCCGATTCAATGCAAGAGTTAGGGATGTAATAATGACTACAAGTTTCAGCTGATTTACATTGATGAAAAAGTCTCATTCCTCTCTGTATTCTTCTTCTCTATATTTATGCATATTTGCTTAGTTTACAATTTGTGCAAAAAAGGTTTTAATCAAAGGTTTATTGCCCAATAATGACATCATTAATTAATATGCCTTCCAAGGAATGTTTGTGAAAGTCGCCACCAAATAAATAATAAACTAGCCTAGTCGGCTAGCTAGTTTAAACAATTTAATTTCAATCATGGCAATGAAATTTGGTGTTACAAATTTCTGGTATGTTTGGTGGGACCTCACTTTCTTCTCATCTTCAACCTTTGTACTAATAGATATCTTGTTTTTCTCAAGATTCCCAACAACAAACTTGCTACCATTGGAGCATTGCACTACTCTCCACGAGAAATTACTATTGTCCCTACTATGGGACCAAGAACTTGGGCTAAAGTGGTTACAAGCTACAACACCACGTTTAGCCAATATTGTGACTATTTAGACACATCCCCCCTTTCAGAAGGTTCGGCCTTGCCTTCCCAGCCATCCAAGACTTAGGTGACACACCCCCTTCTTTTAAGAGGAATGACCTTGTCACCCTCAGTCTCCAAACAAGTGCTACCCATGCCCTCTGAGGCCAATGTAGTTGTTACTAATGAGCCAAACACTCCTAGAAATGTCAAGCCCATTTCTGCCCTTAAGGTTTCATACAAACCAAGGGGAGATGCTGCTCAAAGTTCTAAAATGAGAAAGCAACAAGAAACACCATCTGCATGAATAAGGTAGGTCATCAAACTTAAGCAAATTCCTAGAGAATGATGTTTTCAAAGAACTTTATGCATATAGCTAGATTTGAACCCTTGCAGTCTTACCTAATTGAGATTGAAGGAGATAACTAAGGAGATGATCACAAGGTCATGGAATTAACCCCTAAGGACCGTTTCACATCTGTAAGAATGAAACAAAAATGCAAGGTGTTTATGGTCACTAAAGGGTCTACAATCGTGAAAAATGTTTCAATCATGGATGGCCTTCTAGTAGGAGATGACACTTCAATCACAAATGATTACTTAGTCACCGAACACACATTAGTCACCAAACACATATTAGTTTCCATAATAGGGTAGTCATGGATTAGGATTCCCTAATTGCAATTAACACTTCTTAAACTCGAAATGATTTTCTCTAATAGAAAAATGAAGAATGTTTCTTAGAGGCAAAGGGCTAAGCTGTGCAAAGTTTTACAAGCTCAAACCAATACTGAGGACACTAGCAGCAATGCCAAACATTCATATATCCACCCTCAAATATGGGACCCATCCCTACTTTCCCATACAGAAGGATAAACGGTCTAAACCACTTATGTAGGGAAAGGAAGGATTTTTATACCAAAGAAACCCCCCCACATTGTGGTGATGACAACAAGTGCCAAGTCTGAAAGTAAAAAGATAGACAAGTCCAACGAGACCCCCATACCACCAAGCACTCGACCTTTGGTCATCAAGGATGATGGAACAAGGATGAGGAGCCAAGCTGAGGAGAGTTGTAGGCTTCTACCAGAACGGTTTACCCATCTTTAGAGGACCACTTCCATAGAGGCCATGGCCACCTTACATGGAAGTCAACTTAACCTTCTCTTTGAAGAGGATGAGTTTCTGACATTAACTCCATATGTGCCAATAATAACTGACACGGTGGTTGTCAATACAACACCTACATCATAAAGCACAAAAGGACCATTGGGAGACTAACAAGTGGTATATCCACTACCTTGGTTAGGCAATAATTTGAAATCCACTAGTTGATGAATGACACATGGAAGTAATGATCTGGCAGAAGGTTATCGAATATGACACATTGGACGGGGGACGACAAGGTTAGAGCATAGCAATGCTTGACAGTTGTCCCACACATAAGTAATGGGAAAACCAGTCAATGAGTGGGGAACCACGGTTTAGATTAGTCAGCGAAGTAGGAAGCCCACGATTTGGATCAGTTAGCAAGTGGGAAAACCACAATTAAAATAGATAAACAGTTATGAACAAACGTGGAACATGGATCGCAATGGTGGCGCCATTGAAGCCATTGAAGAAATCTTATAAATAGAGAAGATAAAAATAGAAGAAGGAATCAATCAAACACACATTAAAATCATTTATCATTTCTATCGAAGAGTAGCAGTAGCAGTAGCAGTTAACCTAGGTCTAGATAGTATTCATCAAAAGTCCTATATTAGGCAAATTGATTGTATCTCATAGTCAAATTCAACAAAGTTCTCCATTGATTTTAGGAGAAGGATTGCTGCAATCTATCTAAAGGTACATTTTTTATTCATTATGTCATGTTCCACTTAATAAAAGTTATATCTTTTGTCCAATTGGATGTTATTGTTCTATTACAAAAGTCCTCGTTCTAGAGGCATTATTGAACTTGTCCTTTTGATAACCCAAATTGAAAATCCATATGGGTTAACCCGATGACTAGAGAAAATTTTTGTTGACAACCAATAGATTGACAACTATAGTGGGAGTATTTTAAAATGCCACCCAAAAAAGATAAACAACCTACCAACTTGAGTGAGAATGAGATGAATAAATCATCCCAGAACCTCGAGGGAAAACTTTCATTAAGAGAATCGAGAAAGGTTTTCAAATGATGCTAGACATGCTGGCAGAAGTTTTTCTTAAGGTGCTCCAACCTATCCTGGAGGACATACGGTCCACTAATAACCCTGGTACTAGAAGTAGAATGGTGACTGATGGAACAGATGTCCTAGAGACCTCACATGGGCTCGGGGGGCAAGACAGACCTTTTGGGTACCTGGTGAAACCCAAGGTTGAAGGCCTCCCTGTACCACCTCTTGATGAGCCAGTTATAGCTTAAACAAGGGGATCGGCATAAAGAACTTAAGGTTATGTGAGTTATTTAGTTGATCCAAGCATATCAGTAAGGCCCAAAAGGGTCGAGGTTCATGAGAACCCCACATTCGAGCCAAGGGATACACCTTGATATGAATCGTGTATGCCCCAAAACAAGGGACAAGACCAACATAATGGTAAGAATGATTATTTTATATAAAATACCCTTCAAGGGTATAAAGCCGATCGATGTGGCGATAACACGAATGGATACAAGCACCGGGGCCAGGGCCTCCGCCCAACAGAATGGAAATTCCTTTAAGTTGAGGTTACCCTATTCATGGGAAAAATTCCCCTGGATATGGGCATACAGGATATAATCCTTAGCCCAAAAAAGAGGTTAGAATTGCCAAACTACTGGGATAACCCCTTCCCAGATACCAACGATTATGGTGTTATGAGCGCATGACCTACTGTGCAACTTCCACCATTCCAAAGGACATACCAGGCCTAGGGGTAGCCATATGGCACAACGCCACAAGGATCCACCCAGAATGCCTAAGAATAGGTGATTGGTGTCATCGATGAACCATATGGGCCTGGTCTTAGGCAAACTACACAACCTGCCTATAGAAAACCTTACTCTGAGTAAATAGACAAGGACTATGAGTTCTCTCGAGGGTACAAGACACCTGACTTTGCCACCTTCTTAGGTGAAGATAGTAAGATGGCTATAAAACACATTAGCCGCTTGACCACCTAGTGTGGAGAATTTTTAAACTAGAGATATTATAAACTAAGGTTGTTCCTTAACTCGTTGATGGGGTAAGCTTTTACATGGTATACAAACCTGCCACCTAACTCGATTCAGAGTTGGGAAGAAATGAAAGTTAAATTTCAATCCCACTTTGCTTGAGTAGACCTAGAAGTGTTGATAGCTGATTTGGCTAGACTGAAACAACAATTAGAAGAAATGGTTGAACAATTTGTCATGTGATTCAAAAGGGCCAAATCAAGGAGCCTCAATGGTTTTCCTAAGGTCAAGTTCATAAAACTCACCTAGGATGGTCTCAACTTTGAGTTCAGAAAGAAGTTTGAAGGAATGACTTTCTTTGACTTGCTCGAATTGTTAGAATGACTACTTAATATGAGAACATTCCGAGGGAAGATAATCAATGGCGTCGTATGGAATGTATTACCAAGATCCCAACTATGAAATCGACTTGGTAGAGTTTATATGAAATAGGCCTTTCATATGTGACTCTTTGGTCAGAAAAGACTCCCAAGCCTAGGAGTCAATAGACTAATAGTAGCCATGAAAATTTATTCCTTCGATTTGAGCAAAGCAGATTAAATATTTGATCTACTGCTCGGGGCTAAGAAAATCAAGTTGGTAGGGAAGCATAAAGTCCCAAACCATGAGAAATTGTGTGGGAGGAGTTATTACAAATGACATAATTCATTTACTCACTTAACGGACAAATGCGTAGTGTTCTGTAATGTTGTATAGGAAAGAATCAACAAAAAATTGCTTCGATTTACGGGCAAGACTGAGGTCATGGAGGTTGATCCATTCCCAAAATTGGTAGATATCAATATGATCACTATAAACTGGCCCTCAAATAATAAATAGTCAAATGCTGAAACACACAAAGATATGACACTTACACATGTGGTTACTTCTACTGGAAATCATTCGACCGCTCGAGGCTTATAATCAAAGGCCTCAATGCCAGAGGAAATCTTAGGAATGGCTGAAAAAGGAAAAACCAAGTTTGACTTCTTTGAGGTGAAGACATGGGAGCTTGAAGTCAATGAGAGTGAGGAAAAATTTGAGATCGATGATGATGACTTCTGTTTGGATGAGAGATGTGACCAAATAATGGCCTGGCTAATGGCAGCAGCCCTGAATATAGAACTAGAAGGTTTCCAACCAATGGAATCCACCAAGAAGAAAAGAAAGTCTCATCGACAAATGACAGGAGCAAAAACCACACGTGACAAAGATTGGAGACCCAACAAATGGGTAAAAGAGAGGGGACAATATGTAAACAAGCCCTAGATGGGAAGAAAGCTGCCATGTGAAGAACGTTGGCGCTCGAGAATAATCAAACCACCTTGAGTGGACCATAAAAGATGGGTGTGACTGACCTCACCAACTCAGAAGCCGCATATCCAGAGCATATCAATATACAAGTATGGGTACAACCCAGAGTTCTTATCGATGACTATAACTCAAAAGAGGAGATGACTCAGATAACAAATCAAAACACACCAAGGGATCAAGTCTCAAATTCTAACCAGATGTTTGGGTCGCAACAAGAGGCACCCAGAGTAAGTGAAGGTCCCTGGAGACTTGACTAGTGTTTAATGGTCAACCAGGTCGATGTGTCATTGGATGACGAATCAAGCAAGAGGGAACACAAAAAGATCAAGAGAGGATGTTATTGTAAACGTAATATATTGTAAATTCCATGAATTGTAAAATACATGTTTCGTATAGATTAGGACATGAGTGGAGTCATGTTAGAGTCTAGGAAGTTCTTGGGTTCACGTGAAATGAAGATCATCATCAAGTGCCAAGAAAGTCCCAAGAGGACATTCTAGGAGTCGGCAAGTCATCCCGAAGGATTCATGACTATCTTCGAGCTCGTACAAGGTAAAACAGGTAATAAGAAGTAGTCGATGTGAACCAAGGGTCCATGAAGGGTTTTCCAAGGTCCACAGACCTTCCTGGACCATAGAGGGGTGATCTAAAGTCCTCTGTAGCATTTTTAAGCTTTTAAAAGGAATTATAGGGAATTTGGATCGATCCAGGATCGAACCATTGTGATCTAAATGGTTTGGATCGATCCAAACTTATTTAGATCGAACCAACAATTCTTGGGTTGCAGGTTCTGAGTGTTTTTATACTTGGATCGATCCAAAGTTGTGGAAACACTGTATAACGGTTTGATCTTTAAAAAACCGTTTCTAATCAAAGACTTAGATCTCTTTACCATTAGGGAAGGTTCTAATCTAATGGATATGAGTCAATTTTGTCTAATATAGAATAAGATGAAATCAAATGAGCAAACTAATGGTCAAAAACTAAAATCACAACTCTCTTGTTCTTGATTTGGGAAATTTGTGAGAAATTTAACTCTCCACTCTATTAGAAATCTCCCTAAGCTTAGATAGGTAAATCTATTCCTAAAAGGACTATTCCCTCTTTCACTTTGCTCCTACTAAGGTAAATCATCAAGTGAAAGAAACTAAGGGTTGTCTACATCCTTGAGAAGAAAGGTGGTCTTAATAGTCACATTGTGCTCAAGGAGGAGCAACCCATCAAGATTGGATCTCTACCTTGAAGAGAAAACCAAGAAGTAATTGGGGAGCAATAGTTACATCTTGTTCAATGAGGAGCAACCCTAATTTGTGTGCAAAATGCAATATCAACCTACAAAGAGGTAAACTCTTACCTTAACTTTTTAAAGTTATTGAGACCTCTCCTGCCGGGGACACCGGGAGAGTTAACATTACTGCCGGAGACATTGGTAGTGTGTACCCATAGCTCTTCCACCGAAGACACTGGAAGAGTAAACCATAGACCACACCCACCGAAGACATTGGGTGAAGCTTGCTTGACAAGTATATTAGGTTTTTGTTAAGTTTATCCGTGATTGTAACTTCTTCAATCTTAATAAAATTACATAGCTCGGTGGTAAGCTTTTGAGAGTGGATGTAGGCCGTTGTGCCGAACCACTATACATCATGTGTATATGTGTGATTGTTTGTGGTTTGTTTTCTTTGTCATCTTTCATTTATATTATCAAACATTGCACACATTGAATTAATCTCACTTGTAGTATAATTGAACATAATCATATCTATATACACAATTCAATTGCAATATTAATTTCGGGACAAGTTAATCAATTAAGTAACAAGTGAATTTGGGGCAATCTAAAAAGAATTTTTAAATAATCCTATTCACCCCCTCTAGGATTTATACATAGGAATTTTAGTTACCTTATCCTTAACATTAATGATAGCTAAGAGCCACAAACAGTGCAGGTGCTCATTGGTTGAAAACCTAGAAATCCTAAGAAGGCTAACAAAGAAAGACCATAAGAGATACCACCTACTGCCTAAGAAAAAGGGGGAAAGCTTAGCCACAAGAACGCTTTTCTTGGGCAGACATGGCAGACATCCCTTCTGGTGAGGATGACTTTGGTGATTTTTGTGATGAAGGACTACTTATAGACTCATTTGGGCCCTCAGAGTCTATTAAGAATGACCTTTCGAGCGGCACTGAAAATACTGACATACTTTGCTTTGGCGATTGTCTAGAAAAAATAGTCAATTGCAACATGATCCTCACTTTGCCTATTGAGTTCAGAGCTTAATAGGATCAGGTTTCTGAAGTCAATTTTTTTATTTGGATATTATCATTGAAAAGCCTGTGGTGGTTGAACTCGAGGATGAAAACTTGAAACAAGTCAAATCAGGGGCAATAAAGATGGAAACTCCAGGTAAACTTGCTTTTGATAAACCTTCCAAAGACACGACCCAACATTTGAAGCCAGTGTATATACAAATACATATAGAGGGTCATCTTGTAAGTAGGGTTTAATTGACAATGAGGCAGTAGTGAATGCATTGCCAGTCTCCATGATGAAGAAGTTGTCAAAAACTGATAATGACTTAGTACCAACGAATGTTTTTGTCTGTGAATTTTTTGATAATGCAACAAGGATGAGAGGAGTTCTCCCCCTTGAATTGAAGGTAGGAAGTAGAACCCAAATAATGGTTTTCTTTGTGGTCGATACTTCATCGAATTATAACGTATTACTAAGACAAGACTAGATACACTCGAATTAGTGTGTCCCTTCATCTTTAAACTAATTGCTATTATTTAGAATGACAATAACTCGATTGAGTTGGTGTATGCAGATAAAAGCCTTTTTTGGCCTTAACAAACAATGTCAAGGCTTAACTATACGATGATAAAGTCAAAACAGTCAAGCTTGTGAGATGTAATGGAGAAGGAAAACCCATAGAAGTTATAGTTTAGAAGACTCGAGAAGATGCCTCCTCCATAAAAGAAAGGTTTGAAGATTTGTGTAGAGAACTAGCTAAGCCTAGCCTATTAGAAAGGCTATATAAGTCATGCTTGTATGATAAAAAGAAAACTGATGACTGACTCAAATAGAGCAAGGCATGATTCCTCGAGGTCTGTGGGGATTCACAATTAGTGATAAACGAAACTATAGAGGATTACAAATGCATTAGCCCATCTTTGATTCCTTATAGGGGTAAAGTTGAGTGCTTATTAAAAATGATCGATGAAGTTATGATGAAACATGTACCTCAAGGCCTGAACCAAAGACTAAATTTGGTGGCTATAACGACAATATTAGGTGAGGAATCAGCACTTCGAATGGTATGTTGCGTAAAAGAAGAAAAATCCAACTGTGTTGTAGTATAGATGGGCATTGGTACACCTATAACCGACAAGTTGACTGGCAATGCCGAGTAATTGTCAAGCACAAGGATGAACGATTAGCCTACAAGAAAAAAGTCACTACAATCTCGAAGCTGATATAGCTACAGTCAATATCATATGTAAAGCTTGAGCAGAAGGGTCACAGAGTGCTCGAAAAAGTAGCCTTGACTTAAGAGACATGAGTGTCAAGTATCGAGGTGAACAATTACTTGGACGAGCTATCGAGGTCCAAGAAATGAAGTTGAACACCTCGCCATCAAGTAACTCATGGATGAGCGATGATTTGATATTCAATGGAAGTGGAAAAAGTCAAGGCGTAGGCTATCGACAAAAAACAAGTTCACTTCTGGAAGATGAGATCAACCCAAGAAGAAGACTTAAAAATGAAAAGTATCAAAAGGTCAAGGGAGCAATGAATAGTTTACACCCTTGGCCTAAAAACTTGGATTCGATGCACATAATCTTGACTAAAGGGGAGGTCAGAATGGGAAGTCCCCTATCATGGGAGAGTCATTCTCTGAAGGACTCAACGATGAGGATCCAATACTAGAAGCACGATACTCAGGGGCCTTCAATGACTGATCGGGATGGTTTAGGCCATATTGAGAGAAATTCATGGGACAGATGAACTCGATGGCGTGCCCGAGGAGATAGGATCACTTCTGAACATAGAAAAGCCGAGCTTGGCAAGATGGTTGCTCGCAAGGAAAAAACCAAGACAAAATAGTAAAGCATTGGAAACTGATATACATCAACTCGAGCACACTAAGGTAAGATTTGACGATGAATTATATAGGCTTTCATATCAAAAGGAGAAATTCGAAGGCAAAAATGTCACATACCAATGGACATGAGCCAAACGCTATAGCTTATAAAAGGGCAAGGAATGTCCTATAATATAAAAGGGTTTGATGCGATTGAGTTTTAATGATAAAGAAAATAGTCCAAAGATAAAATGCCCAAATAAAACTTTCATTACATATACATTAAGATTTACAAAGACCCTTCTCGAGGCAAACAAAGTTTGGGAAAAATGTCCTAAAATATAGCAAAGGGTTGTCAAAGGCTCATAATGAGACTATACATCATTTCTTAGAACCTAAACTGGCCCACTTACAGTTGAAATAGAGCATTGAGGTTGTTGGTGAAAGAAGGTTGAGCATAGGCTTCGACAGAAACTGTTCATCCTATACATCGTTAGATGCCAAGAAGACTTGGATGAGGAACATCCATTTCTCTAGAGGTCACCTCAGGAGGGCCTAGTGCGGCAGTTCCAATCTCAAGGAGCAAAGAAAGAAAGGGGCTCAAGTTAGTGCGCCGCTTCTACTCAATTTTGCTTTGATCCCCATCTGTCGGGGCTGTTACATGCAAAGGGGGACTGCATCTCCAAAGTTGTGGATGACACTATCTCTAGGGTCGCATGGTGAAACCATGTGCTCATACAACGCCCATCTTTTAGCTATAGGGTGGTGGGTTGAGTTGAGAACATGGCGTGAGAAGTTAATTACTAACATTCTCATAAATAAGCACACCTGAGTATCAGGTACAAGTTAGGAAAGAAAATTAAACCATTTAACAAAGCTTGAAACCACTCTAGCGTATCGAGGTCCGATGACATAGTTGCAAAGGGGATATGATGCGATCATGCCGAAGAAGGATGAACATGGATCAAACTTGGAGTCGGTATTTATAGACTCATCAAGGGAAGGGTTTACCGAAGATATTGAAGACGGTTCAGGTTTCCATGAAGAAATTGGCATTCATTTAGTTTAAGACTATTGGAAGTTGGGAATATCTTGGAAGCAATCAAATCCATAAGATATTTTGTCCTGAAAATGGTGCCATTTGGGATTACCTAGTCACATCAGTAACATCATTGAACGTAAACCATTAAGGATAATCAATATAATCTAGATACACGAATCTAATAAGAAGGAAGTCATACGTGTCTGGTTAGGATTTAAACCAGACATGTGTAGGGGCATTTGTTAGGCTATACTTTTAAACCCACCATTTAATGAATGACATGTGGAAGTAAGTAATGATATGGTAGAAGGTTATCAAATATGCCACGTCAGACGAGGGATGGCAAGGTTAGAGCGTAGCACTGCTTGACAGCTGTCTCACACATAAGTAATGGGTAAACCAGTCAGCAAGTGGGGAACCCACAGTTCGGATCAGTTAGCGAAGTAGGAAGCCCACAATTTGGATCGGTTAGTAAGTGGGAAAATTGCAATTCAAACCGATAAATGGTTATCAGAAAACGTGAAAACATGGATCGCAATGATGACACCATTGTAGCCATCAAAGAGATCTTATAAATAGAGAAGACGACAATAGAATAAGGAATCAATCAAACACACATCAAAATCATTTTTCATTTCTATCGTAGAGTAGCAATAGTAGTATCAAAAGTCATGTATCAGGAAAATCGATTGTATCTCACAGTTAGATTCAACAAAGTTCTTCCTTGACTTTAGGAGAAGGATTGCGACAATCTGTTTAAAGGTACATTTTCGATTCATATTGTGCTCTGTTCCAATTAATGAAAGTTACATCTTCGGTCAAATTGAGTGTTATTGTTCTGTTGCAAAAGTCCTCGGTCTAGAGGCATTATTGAACCTATCCTTTTGATAAACCAAACTAGAAATCCATTCGGGTTAACCCGGTGACCAGAAATGTTTTTTGTTGACAACCAACAACCTCCACTACAAGAGTCACATGATGGAACCTCTCCATTTATAGAGGACTTGAAGCAATACCTGAGTGACATGAAGAGGAGGTACTAAGCCGAAGAGACCTCATTTAGAAGTTGATTGAATCTGATCACACCATAATAGAGAAAAGGGCCCAGATCACCGATCTTAATGGGAAAATAAACTTTTGATTAATTATGTCATGTCTACTCCCACTCAAGGTTAACAAGGAGTAGTGCTGGGGGAAACTCCTTCCACTTCAATAAGACATAAAGCAAGGCGTTCCAAACTAGTCAAGGAGGGCAGGACCCTCAAAATCATCTAGATAAGGGGTAGGGTTGGGAGAAATTCCTTTAACTTCCATGGGAGCTATGCCAAAATAATTCCCAGATTACATGCTGACATCTATGACGGGAGTAACTCCCTCATATGGAAACATACCATCTAAATCTACCTCACCAAGGTCCCCTACGTCTGGAACACATCAGCATAAGGAATGGAGGTTACACATGGGACTCTTATCAACATGCCTTTCCCCAGAATGCTTTTGTCCCACCTCAAAATGCTTATGTCCTACCTCTAAATGCTTCTGTGCTGCCTCGACCACTACTTCCAGTACAAGGTCAACTGCTACTAGCTGTGCCAGGAGTCGATTAAGATGGCTGATCACGAGGCTTTAATAGCAAGGATCATGCACCATTCAAAGAGGATAGGTCCCACACTATATTGCAACCATATCCTACTTATATAGACAACATCCCATTTCCCCAAGGGTTTGTTCAACTGCAATTAGGTTGTTTAACAGTTCAACAGGCCCAAAGCAACACATTATGCACTTTGTTTCTAGATGTAGCCTTATTGTACACCAAGGGGAGTTACTTCTCAAACTATTTGGGTAATCTTTCGATGGAGCAACCTTCATCTAGTATTAAACCCTATAAGATGGCTCAATCCCAGATTGGGACACAATGAAGAGAGAACTCATAAAACGATTCTAGAGTGTGCAAAAGAATATTGGCATCATAGAGCTGGTTGACATAAAACGAAGGGATATATAACCTATGGTGGAGTACATCAACACGTCAAGGAACCTTACTTTCTCTAGCCAACATTAGTTCACCTAGCAAGAACTTATCCCCATGTGCTTAAAAAATTTGCAATATGAGCTCTCTTTAAAACTCATCCCCGAATTTCTCAGGGTTTGATGATTTGATATCTAAGGCCCATGATCTTGAGAATAAATTAATGAAAACATGTGGGAAATGAGAACAATTGGTAACAATGTGAACACCACAGTCGTTGGGACCAAAAAGTAGCCTATCAAGCTCTCCACCAATAAAGAAGGTAGAGTACCTAAAAGACTCTCCATGAAAAAAAGACATGAGAAGAAATATTTCTTCCCAAAAGATTCAATAGAGAGTCTCATTCACCAGATCGTTGAGGCTGGAGATATCATACTCCCAGAGCCTAAACAACCTGAGGAATTCGACATGGTCGATGATCCCAGATATTGAAAGTACCATCGCCTCATCAGCAACAATATCAAGGAATACTTTGTCTTCAAGGAAAAATTGTAGGCCAAGATAAAATAGAAGAGCAGAGAAATACTATTTCTTTTCCATGGCTGTTGCAAGTCCTCTGTCAAATTCTCACAAGATAATTTGCAATGATCCTACAAAATCAGTAGAATAGTGAACTCATATTTGATGAGTAGTATCTTGGTTCTAGATCTTATCATGGGTTCCAATAAACTTTTAGGGCCTACTTGATTAACTTGACAAAGATTGCTTAGTCGATCTTCTTGATTTCATGATCACGATTTGTTCGTAATCCAGATAATGTGTTGAACACTGCTTGTTTTGGAATCCAAAGAAATATCTCACATTTTATGCTTTTACAACGATTTTGCAGTGAAGGGAAAAAAATTTGTTTGTATATTTCCTATCCACTTCATCCTACTATTTTACTTAATTACAACTACAACAAGAAGATTTTCATCTTTAACGAGTATTGACTAAATAGTGTTTCATTTTTCTTCTTGAAAATCAAATGTTTAATGTTCCATTTCCTTTTAGAATGATCACCTATTCTTGAAAATCAAATGTTTACCGTTCTATTTTTTTTTATAATAATTACCTGAATCTATATACATGCCAATCTCTCTCTCTCTCTCTCAAAGACACACACACACACACATTAATCACTTTGGGCAAGGGCATGGTACATGCATTGTTCAACGTACTGTAAAAAACACATTCTCTACAATATTGATTACACCCTTGGCCTAAAAACTTGGATTCGATGCACATAATCTTGACCAAAGAGGAGGTTAGAAATGGGAAGTTCCCCATCATGGGAGAGTCATTCTCTGAAGGACTCAACGATGAGGATCCAATAATAGAAGCACGATATTTAGGGGCCTTAAAATGATTGATCGGGATGGTTTAGGCCATATTGAGAGACAAATTCATGGGACAGATGAACTTGATGGCGTGCCCGAGGAGATAGGATCACTTCTAAACATAGAAAAGTCGAGCCTGGCAAGATGGTCGCTCACAAGGAAAAAACCAAGATAGAATAGTAAAGCGTTGGAAACTGATATACATCAACTCGAGCACACCAAGGTAAGATTTGACGATGAATTATAGAGGCTTCCATATCAATAGGAGGAATTCAAAGGCAAAAATGTCACATACCAATGGACATGAGCCAAACGCTATGGCTCATATAAGGGCAAGGAATGTCCTATAATACAAAAGGGTTTGATGTGATTGAGTTTTAATGATAAATAAAATAGTCCAAAGATAAAATGCCCAAATAAAACTTTCATTACATATAAGTTAAGATTTACGAAGACCCTTCTCGAGACAAACAAAGTCTGGGCAAAAATTTCCTAAAAATAGCGAAGGGTTGTCAAAGGCTCATAATGAGACTATAGATCATTTCTTAGAACCTAAAATGGCCCACTTACAGTCGAAATAGAGCATCGAGGTTGTTGGTGAAAGAAGGTTGAGCATAGGTTTCGGCAGAAACTGTTCATCCTATACATCGTTAGATGCCAAGAAGACCTGGATGAGGAGCATCCATTTCTCTAGAGGTCATCTTAGG
The DNA here is from genome assembly GCA_025762735.1 of Platanus orientalis. NCBI lineage: Eukaryota > Viridiplantae > Streptophyta > Magnoliopsida > Proteales > Platanaceae > Platanus > Platanus orientalis. Next base: position 1,101 of record JAOXJP010257727.1, on the reverse strand, counting down.
AGGGCCTAGTGCGGCAGTTCCAAGCTCAAGGATCAAAGAAAGGAAGGGGCTTAAGTTAGTGCGCCGCCTCTCCTCAATTTTACTTTGATCCCCATCTATCGGGGGTGTTACATGCAAAGGGGGATTCCATCTCCAATGTTGTGGATGATGCCATCTCTAGGGTCGCATGGCGAAACATGTGCTCATACAACTACTTAAAATAAGGAGATCTAAGATGAAACGCCCATCCTTCAGCTGTAAGGTGGTGGGTTGAGTTGAGAACATGGTGTGAGAAGTTAATTACTAACATTCTCATGAGCAAGCACACCTGAGTATCAGGTACAAGTCTAGAAAAAAAATTAAACCATTTAACAAAGCTTGAAACTACTCTAGAGTATCGAGGTCGGACGACATAGTTGCAAAGGGGATATGATGCGATCATGCCGAAGAAGGATGAACATGGATGGAACTCGGAGTTAGTATTTATGGACTTGTCAAGGGAAGGGTTTACTGAAGATATCAAAGACGGTTCAGTTTTCCATGAAGAAATTGGCGTTAATTTAGTTTAAGATTATTGGAAGTTGGGAAAATCTTGGAAGCAATCAAATCCATAAGATATTTTATCCTGAAAATGGTGCCATTTGGGATTACTTAGTTAGATCAATTACATCATTGAACGTAAACCATTAAGGATAATCAATACAATCTAGATACACGAATCTGATAAGAAGGAAGTCATATGTGTTTGGTTATGAATTAAACCAGACACGTGCAGGGGGGGCATTTGTTAGGCTATACTTTTAAACCCACCATTTAATGAATGACATGTGGAAGTAAGTAATGATATGACAGAAGGTTATCGAATATGCCACGCCAGACGAGGGATGGCAAGGTTAGAGCGTAGCAATGCTTGACAGTTGTCTCACACATAAGTAATGGGTAAACCAGTCAGCGAGTGGGGAACCCACAGTTCGGATTAGTTAGCGAAGTAGGAAGCTCATGATTTGGATCGGTTAGTAAGTGGGAAAACTGCAATTCAAACCGATAAACGGTTATGAGCAAACGTGAAAACATGAATTGTAACGATGACACCATTGAAGCCATTGAAGAGATCTTATAAAT
>JAOXJP010257726.1:0-35849 GCA_025762735.1 Platanus orientalis | reverse complement strand
ATTCTTTAAAGTGTTTTGCATCATCCCACCATAATCTCATATTGTAGGAATCCATTCTTTTGGATATCCTACATCAGGTGTTTAATGCAAATGAATCTTAATATTGAAGCTAGGCATACAACAAGCAAAAGAATGAAAGTAGTAGGGAATAATAATACTGTTATCCCTTTCTGTCAGAGCACAAAAAAATGTCCCCATAATATTTGATCGAACATTCACATCATTCAAAATCAAAATATGTGTGCCTATATTACCTCCAAAAGGCCAAATCTATCTGCTCCTGCAACCGTTCCCAAAGATCTCCTACAGAAAAATAAATAAATAAATAAATTGTTGCAGTAAGTTATATCCTTTGTTAAAATTATGAGGGGGTGAAAGGACACAAGGAAACCCAAAATTTTACAGTAAAATTTCACCTCTCCCTTTTACAAGTTAGAACTAAAAAAAATGATAGAACTTATTTTAACAATATATGAGTTGTGAGAACACATGTACTAGCGCAAGAAGCACTTTCAAATCATCGAGAGAATGATACCTTGATTGCAGCATTCTGCGGCGCTCTTTCAGCAGAATGTGATCAAGGTCATCAGTTCCAAATTCAACATGAATTTCACCATTGACCTTAACTGCTTGCACATCTACACCAGACGAGCGATTTATACCATCTCCACATGGACTCATTAAGTCATTATCAGAACCTTCAACCTTTACTTTGATAGGAAAAGTTGACAAAGCTGGATTCTGGGGCAGATTATAAGCATTGCCATCCACATTTGTAAGTCCAATAGCATCACCTTTAACTTCATGAGCAGTCATCCGATTGGAGCTGATACAGTCATTTGCTTGAAATTGAATACCTTGCTTAATGCAATCTATAGACAATCCCTCGTATTGGCAGCCACTAGCATTTTGTGAACACAGTGCCCCTGTGCCAGAATCTACTGCAATTCCACTCTTTGGAACTTCAGCAGCATTTAGTTCCAGAACTCTAGCAACATGTCCATTAACACAATCTCCGTGTGGATTTATAAAGTCGTTATCAGAATATTCAACCTTAACCTTGACAGGAAAAGTTGACAAAGCTGGGATTTGGGGCAGATTGTGAATATGGACATCCACTTTTCTCAATCCAACAAAATCACCTTTAACTTCACCGGAAGTCATCTGATTTGAACCGATATTCTCATTTGCTTCAGTTCCTTTCCTGCTGCAGTCTACAGGAAAATCCTCATATTGGCAGGTACTGGAATTTTGAGAACATGGAGCAACTGTACAAGAGTCTTCTGTGATTGGAGCTACAGCAGAATTTTGTCTATGAAATCTATCAACATGGACATTAGTACCATCTCTGCATTCTCTTCGTAGATCATTATCAGAATATTCAACCTTTACTCTGATAGGAGAAGTTGACAAAGTTGAATGTTGGGGATTATGAACATGGACATCCACATTTCTGAGTCCAATAACATCACCTTTAACTTCACAGGAAATCATCTCATTTGACCATATACTGCTGTTTGCTTGAGTTCCTTTCCTGCTGCAATCACCACACAAGTCCTCATATTCACAGCCACTGGCATTTTGTGAACACAGTGGAACTTCAGTAGCATTTAGCCCAGGAACTCTATCAGCATGGTCATTAATACCATCGTCATATGGACTTATATGAAGATTATGAACGTTGTCATCCACCTTTCTCAATCCATCAAGACCACCTTTAACTTCACAAGAAGTCATCTGATTTGACCGAAAATTGTCATTTGCTTGAGTTCCATGAGTATTGCAATCTTCAGACAAATCCTTATATCGGGAGTGATAGGCAATTTGTGAACAGAATACAGGTGTACCAGAGTTTACGCTAATTCCACCCTTTGGAACTTCATTGGTAATTAATTTGGGAGTTCTATCAGTATAACTTTGTTTTTGGGAGAACAATTCATCCTTGGAATCAGATCCATCATTCCCTTCTCTGACAAAGCATGAAGCAGAACAGCCCAAAAAGATATCCTGCATAACATGAAATTAAGATTAGCAAACTTTATTGAAAGAATTAAAAGACAAAAGTATATATAGAAGTTGACATTAACAAACCTTTTTTTCCTGCGTACTGATATTAGATTTAGTTAAAGAGATTTGAGAAGCAAAAACATATTTGCAATACACACTAGGAAATTCTATGAATACATTTCAAACAAATAAAAGTTGCAGAGTTCATCAACATTCACGGTACATTGCAGTCAAATATTTCACGGATTTTATTCCAGTTTTCCATTACTGTAATAGAGTATTAGACAGCAACATCCAAGGCCAGACTCCATATAAATGTTCAATGAGATCCATGGAAACAATTGCCAAACGAAATTTAAATGGGAGGATTTTTCATCTGATCCATGGAGAATTTTTCCATGGAGCAGGGAGGGTGCATTGCACCCTTCAAATGATATGCTTACCTTGCTTTCTGTGCTGCCCCCAACATTGACAGGCTCCAGAGATGTGGGCTTGTACTTTGCTCGAACCTCAACGGAAGCAACAGCAGCATCTTTCATCCCCTGAATCCGATCAAGTGAAGCCTGCTCTTTAGCAGCAACAACTGCTTCTCTCTCTGCAAGCAATGCATGAGTCTCAGATTCCTTCTCCACAAATGCTTTCTCCTTCTCCTCTAACTCATCAAATCTGTTCTTCAACAATCTCCCAAGGTTGTGAAAGTGTTCTTCAATGTCTTTCCACTGAATTATGTCCTCAGAAGCCTCCTTGTGAGATACCAGATCATTGAATGCCTTGCCAAGTTGTTCTACCATAGAGGTTGCCGATACAATGCCCATAAAAACTGGTGCTGAACCAACCATGTCAATGCAATATTGGAGCTGATTGCTCTGCAAGATAGATTCTACTCAATACGGTACAAGAAGGAAAAAGACTCGCCCTTATTACAAAGCATGCACATTTAAAATATCCCTATCCTGGTAGAAATAAAAATAAAAATAAGAAAAAGGTATATATAGCATGAAAGAGACAAAAGTAGATGAAAGATTATTTGCTAATAAGCTTGTCCACCATATTTAAGCCCACTCAACTTCAATGGACTAAGCAACGCTTCCATGCAAACCACCAATGTGTCCTTATACTCCTGAAAATAAAGGGAAGGGAAAGATGAATCTGAAATGACAACAAAAAGGCCAAGACTTGGCAAACCTCTAAATTGAAACCTTTTTTATGAATAAAATTGAAACCAATTTCAAGTATGTCAACAGCAGATGCTAGATGCATTCAACAGAGACAAAACCACAACAGGACACAACCAGCTGAACTTAGCTCAACTGCATTTTGATGCAAAGGGCTTCAATATGGACAACTAGAAAGGTTGACCATGTTGCATAAAAATTGCTTTAAATATCAAGAAAAATAGTGTAAGGTCAAGATAGCAAAAGGTGAGGATAACGTCTTCTATAATAAGATGCTACCAGATCCATTATTCTGTCAAAATAAGTACTTCGCACATTCTAAGCAGATCTGCTTTTTCTAAAATTGTAAGTTACAACTGCATTGTATCTAATATTTCCTTTGTGAATATGCTTATAACATTCTTTCCATTTGAGTACCATTCTATTCAAAAAAAAAAATCAATATTAATAAGCATTGCTGTTCACCAAATAGACCTCAAGCGTCCTCATATGTCTTCTCGTGTGGACCCCACCAAATAGTCCATCATGTGTCCCAAAAATGGTCCTCCATGCATCCCCATATGTCTTCTTGTGTGGACGCCACCAAGCCATGTGTCGGTCCCACATGACCTTCAATGTCCACATCACTGCCCATAATTTCCATATTGTATCCTAGTTTGAGATCCCTAGGTTCTTCCAATCCTTCTTGTAATACTTTGTGGGCCCATAACCTACAGGTTTGCAGCCACACCTAGGCTGTCCTACATCAGTTATTAATTCAGGGGCAGTTTCACATCGGGCTCGAGTGGGGCAGCCTGTGTGAAACGGGGTCACACTTGGAGTGGGGGTGATCCATGCAAAACAAGCGACTCATGTAAAGCAGGACCCATGGGAAGTGGGACCCACGAGGAAGGTTCAACCGAGGACCTGGCCTAGCCTGGGCTATAAGATAAAGGGATCAATTCGCCTCCCTCTATCAGTTTGAGATTTTAGAGCAACTGATTAGTCATCCTGCATCAAAGTGGTAATAGAGCAGGAAGTCTCGTGTTTGAAACTCCTCACCAAGGGTGATTAATGAAAGGACATTTTCACATCAGGCTTTGATGCAGGATGAAAGCTTTGACACAGGAATTTATTTATAACAGCCTAGGGCTGCAGAATCCTACAGTTATGGGCTCAAGGTAATGGTGCAGAAATATTGGACAGAATTTAGCCTTTCAAAAATATAGGATAGGGTCACCCAAATATTCCCAAACTTAAAAGAGATTAGGGGAGAGAAGTAAGGAATCAATCCAAAGAGTTTAAGATTGAATAGATAACAGAGAAAAGGGAACGAACACAAGAAAAGGTTGCCAGTTAGGTTTCTGGAATTTTTGGAGCAGATTGGTAAAATTACCAAAATACCCCTAATCATAGGGAGGACAATTTGAGCAGTCAAGGAGCCTAAACACCTTCAGCTGTAGGTAGTAGTCTAGCAGATTTATACTCCAAGATTGATGATGCTTCCGCAGATGGGTATGGGTAGAAAGAAGAGAAAATAAAGAAAAAGAAAGTAGAAAAAGACGAAAGAAATTATGAGCAGCAAGAAGAAACAAGAAGAATAAAAAATAAGAATAGATGAGAGAAGAAGAAGAAAGATAAACCCAACAACTACAACTGATTGGGAGAGGGAAGAACTAGTGGCACCAACCCCTAGTTTGTTCTACACGGCTACAACCATGAGAACGAGAGCAGAAAACCCAATTTTCAATTCATTAATCCATTCTAACTGATTAAATGTCATGTGGGTCTTATTTATAGACTCTAAAACTTAAGAAAATAAACAAGGACTCAAAATAAAATCCTAATCTAACTTGGACTCCTTACTAAACAAAATAAGACTAAAGTACTAGGACTCCTTACTAAACTATGACTAAACTACTAAAAACCTACTCCTCTTATGCAGGGTACCCTTTTGGAAAGGGTCCTACAACAATTATTTAAACCCTTGAATAAATCAATAAGGAAAAGGAACTCAATTAGGGATTTTTTTAAGGGAAATTTAAGAAGTAAGGTCTTAAAAGGGAGTCAGTGGGTTTTGGAAGATGGACTCAAGGGGGGACTGATGGGATATACTAGCCGCAAGGTTTGATCAACTCTTCTTTGATGTTTTCTTGAAAGAAAACAAGAAAAGAAGAGGTTCTTAGAGCGGCCGGTAGGTAGGGTAGGGTTTCTTGGGGTTTTCTTGATAAAATCAAGATGGGAATTAGGGTTCTTGATAGGGTAAGAGGTTAAATAGATTGGGATTGGAGTTTAGGATGTAAGGATGAAGAATCTTGAAGGTTTCTAGGTAGGGAAATAGAAGAAGAAGACGGTTGATGCGGAAATTGAGAGAGAACAATTGCAAATGATAAAATAGGAATTTAGAAATTCAATTACTCAATTTTGGGTCAGGGGCAAAATTGTAATATTCTAAAAAAATGGAAAATTACAAAATACACTTGACAGATGTCAGAAATTTCCCAAACTTTCTAGATCAGTATAGCCCCTGTAAGGTGTCTAGGGTTAAAATTTCATGAATTTTGGATTAATATCCTAAGAGATACTGAATTTTCAAATTTTCAAATTTAAGAAAAATCCCAGAAAATACAGAAAAGTACCTCTGAAAATCTTTGAGTAAACCCAAAATACTAGGAATTTTTTAATGCCGCTTAAGAGCTTCCGAAGCTTAATTAATGGAGAACAAAAACCCAATAATCGGAACAAGAAAAGGGAATGTTTATAGGGGAGTGATTTTAAGATGATAACTGCCAGAAAATTCTATAAAATAAGGTGAGTTCAAGAAAAGGTATAAGACCACAAAAGAACTTGTAGGAAATTAGAGACTAAAGAGGGGTTTGATTAAGAAACAATATCTTGAAATTTTGAAGAAGAAATAACTGATAGGTGGTCTTCGATTGCTCCAAGAATAAATCTAAGAACTCTTCAATCGTAGGCTCTTAATTTCTATCTTTCAACTCTTCAATTAAAGAACTATTAAACCAGAAAATAAAATAGAGGAAGAGACCTGTTAGAATAAAGTAGATAGAGGATTAGAAGAAAGAAGATGGAGAAAGAAGGTGAAATTGTGATGGAGGAAAAACGAAGGAAGGGAGAGGAGAAGATGCCGTGAAAGTGTAAGAGAGAGAACGAGAGGGAGAGAGAGGGAAAACACGAGGGATGGGGCCCACAGCCAGTTTGCTTCAAGCAAAAATTTATCTTCTTATTCAATATCGATCAAAGGGGTGGGGGACCTATTTTATAGGCATTACATCCAAAAGAAATAGCTACTTTCAAAAAAAGAAACTAGTAAAAACACTATTCCTACAGCTTTTGACAACCCTTGAGTAATTTGGTCATAACTTCCCCAAATCACCTCGAAATTGCGCAATCTTGGTCTCGTTAGAAAGGTAACTAAAAAACCTATCTAATGATACCAAAATCAAGCCAAATAGTCAAGTTTTGGCCATAGAAAAATTGGGTCAAAAGTGAAAAACGGGATTATATCTAAAAAACCCAAAAATATAAACTACCATGGCACTATTGGCCTTATTACAAAATAACTTGCCCCCCCCCCCATGTGCAACACTCCTAGGACTTCTTAGGCTTAGGCTTAGGCTTAGGCTTCCACATGGTGTACTTGAGGTCCAGCAAAATGATGGATGCTGCACCAATGGTATATGTTGTATGCACATTTTCAGATTCAAGAAATCTTAATTCTTGATGAATCTTGATTCAAGAATTTCAATCACAATGTAATGATCCAGAAAACAGCAAGAATCTTGAAACAATAATCAAGAAAGAGAGAAGAATGAAAGAGAAAAGAGGGAGGAGCTTACCTCAACTCTTGGGGAGGAGGAGTGAGAAGATAAGAGAGCTTATGGCTACCACCCTTAGGAGATCCACTCATGTACTCTAAACTTCTTTACTTTATTTCATAATTCCCAAAAAAATATGTGATTACAACCTAGTGGCCCATCTATTTATAACTTTTAAATCCAAGTCCTATTGGAATTAGGACTCTTATCCCACACTCTAAGTGGTTGTACGACAAATACTAAAAAGCACACTTTCTTAATTACAAAAGACTCCTAAAATTGCAAATAACTTTTTTGGTTCAAAACCTTATTACAAAAGAACCCCTAATGTCACCAAAACACTCCTAAAATATAATAAAAACAACCCTACAATAAAATGGACTTAACTAAGTACCCTAAGAATTCGTCGGAAATAGCCCTAAAAGGCTTGAATTGAAGGAATCTCCCAAGGATTTCCCAATCCTTAAATCTGGCTCTCTAATGAGGCGGCACAGGCGGCACGTACATCAATCTCTTCAAATTGGCTGCATCACCCTCTTAAGAGTTGTCAATCAGCCCAAAATACCTAAACTACCCTTGGCCTTTTAGCCTTACACCCTTTTGCACATAATTCATAAACTTACCTTGGCAATAAATACCTTATTACATGAGTACCTATACCCTAAACACTTAATAAAACCCACACTTTGGGAATGCCTTGAATCTTGATCTCTTGTGTGGAATAACATACAAGAGCCTCTTGAAATTGTCCACATCAGTCTCAAGTGGGACAGCCTATGTGAAACAGGACACTTGGGATGGGAGCAACCCATATGAAACGGTCGACTCGTGTGAAGTGGGACCCATGTGAAGGTGGGCCACAAGGAAGGTTCGGCCAGGGGTCTAGCCTAGCCTGGGCTATAAGATAAAGAGATTAATTTGTCTCCTTCTATCAATTCAAGCTTTTAGACCAAGTGGTTAGTCGTCCTACATCATCCCACTTTTGGTGTTTGTTCCTTGTGGCAAGTTGGTGTAACATTTGACTGAAACAGAACTCTAGAACCTCGAAAAACTATTCAGAACCAATGTAAAAGGTGTTTCAAATGTCAAAGGAGATGTTTTCTTTGGGTTGTCAATAGCTAGGCATTCCCAGATGTTAATTTAAGGGATTAAAAAGGGGTTGGGCTGATACAATACATTGTAATGCAATGCCTTGAGTGTTGCTTTCGGTGGGTCTTTTGAGCCTTTAGGCTAGTGTGTACAGTCATTTCCGCAGTCTTTGGGCCGGGATCCCTCATCCCCCTTTTATTTAATTTTCTCTCTTTGCTTGTTAAAAAAAAATAGTATGTAGGGGACCCCTCATCCATTTCTGCATATTTAATCAAATTTGAAATCAAGCATACCACATGGAACTCCCCCGCTAGAAAAGCTTTAAAAAAACGATCACAAAGATAATTCATACTATTCAATATCACCATAAATCAAGGTGTTCATAGTTGAATGATTCCATATGACCATGACAAATGAGAAAAAAAAAAAAAAATTTTTTTTCAAATTTGACTGCACACGAAAATTCATCCTTTTTGACTCTAGCATATTATTGGGCCAAGAATAAAATGAACAGGGGTGACCATAGTACTTCTGCTCCATGTATCTATAGTACTAGGTCCCAACTCCCAAGTCATCATGTTATGAAACATGTCTACTTCTTCACTAGTCTAACTCACTCCTTTCTTTTAAGGTTTGATATTTAATAGACATTAGAAAAGTAGATACCCACTAAAACATTCTATTCAGAGTCTCAAGCTTTACATGAAGTGAGTCAATTTCACCAAAATGTTTACAAAATATCCCTAAAATTAAAATTTTAATGAAGAGTTACATCAAAATATCACTAATGGTTTAATGTCATATCTTATCAATTTTGTAATCAAGATTTAAATTCTCCTTGTTTTTATTTTGTACCCTAAAAGTAGGAAAATTTTGATAAAAATTCCATTCTCCTTGAATTTAAATTCACTGTCTTTTTTTATAAGAGAAGATTTTTATTTTAAAAGGGGATAAAACATCCCCAAAAAGAAAACAACCCACCACCTAATAATTTAAGGATTCTTTAACAAAGTAACCCCACCCTCTTTTAATATCTACAAAAGAATCATCATCAAACTCTTTTACATTTTACAGCACAAAAACAAAAACAATCACTTTCCCTCCTAAAAATATTTACAAACGGCTCCAAATAATTTTCAAAAGTCCTATGATTTCTTTCCAACCAAAGGGACCAACAAACCGCAAGGAGAATCAATCTCCGCAAAATCCTACCCTTAGGAAAAGGCCTCCACAACTTCCAATTCAACAAAAAATCTTTGAATCTATTAGGAAAGGCCCACCCCACACCCACCTCTCCAAAAACCACATTCCAAACCTCACTAACATAATCACAATGCATGAAAATGTGATTCACCGATTCCTCATCATGAAAGCAACAAGGGCAGACATTAGGAAGGATAAACCCTCTCTTTTTGGAGATTATCAACCATAGGTAATTCTCCATCCATTTTGACAAAAAAACACATAAATTTTGAAACCATGATTGGGTAAAAACAGTTCATAAACCTCACAAATTCAAAAAGACGATACAATACGATCTCAATCCAATTTTTTTTTTTTTTTTTTCTTTTTATTTTTATTTTTTTTTTTTTTTTTTTTTGGGTGCTTTTAAAAGAAATGATCTCATAATAGGTAATATAGATACTACAAGATGCAGATATCTCCTCGCATATGCTTCCCAAGTTGAAAACCTTAATTTTTTTCATGGACCTGTAGGCCTTGATTTGCTCAATGCAAAACCCCAATCAGAAGGCACTAACAATTCATAAAAAAATTTACGTGAAGATCCAAATCCTGAACTTCAACCCTAATAATTACCCCTAGATAATCAAAAACATGGATTACTTAAAAGCACATAACTCAATGCAAAGAAAGGACACAAGCATCTTGTGCTATTGAACAGAATATAAAATTGACTAATGTTCCCCTATTTACTTGTATAAACATTCCCACATATAATGATTAAGTTTTTTAAAAAATAAACTTTTTTTATATCCACTAATAAGAGATGCTCACCAATGCATAAAACATTACCATTTTGAAAGAACAAGCAATTCAGAACAAGAATTGAACTTATGTGGATCCCAAGTTTGTTTATATTAAAGAATATCTGCTTAAAATATTACAGCACCATATTGAGAAACATCAACCACCTAAGTGTACCTAATTTGGCAAATCTAATTCCCTAAATCTTGACCTGTCATACAGCCTTCGTTATGGTGTGATGTATTGTCCACAAATCCCATAGTGGTGGCAATTCTATTTCAGTTCCACAGATATCGCATTCATTATCCCAGTTGCAAAATTTCATGGAACCATATACTTTAAAAAAATCCATTTGCAGATCAATAATGGTTTTGTAAATTTCGTATTTCTGTATAAATGCATGATAACATGATGGTGAGAAAAGAAAATTGTAAATGGTGTACTGATGTTACATATCATGGAATCTACTATCTTTTCTTTTTCTTTTTTTACACATATGCCTTCTTAATTTTCTCTTCTATTTTTAATCATACTCTCAATGCCTTTAAACAATAAAAGCCACATTGCAATCTGATATTCAAATTTGAAGAGAAATGTCAGTTTTGTGGAGCAAACCGCACATGCTCCATGGTCTTAAGAGAAGAAAAGAAAAAAAAAACTGCATATGCTCCATTTCTTAATAATCCTTAAATTCAGTGAAATATAAACTTGAAAGTTTCATTAAAGATAAAATAAATAAATAAAATTTAAAACCTCGTAATTCAAAAAATAAAAATAAAATAAAAAAACAACCGATTTAATTAAAATTAAATATTAAAATAAAAAAAAAAAAAGGATGCTTTCTGCAACCACATCAATGTTACACTCCAGTTGATTGCAATGATTTCAGATCCACTTCCATAACCTCCTTTCTCTTAAAGAATTTACATAATTGCTAGTTAAAAGCAAGAAGGTCGTGCAAGGTAAAATATTTCAAAATTACCTGTGAGGGACAGTAAGCATCATCTTGCTTTTCGAAGTCCAAATCCATGGGAGATCTGCAAAAGTTTTTTAAACTTTAGTTCCACCAAGTTCTTACCCCCAAAAGGTTATATATAGGAAAAAGAATCAGAAAAAAAAAAAAAAAAGGCAGGGGAACTCACGTTCGAACTCTTTCATTTTCACTTTCAAGAAGAACAGAACCCAATTTAAGATGAGCAGAAGCAGATGAATAACCCGGCGGTAGCATTCTTATCCGTTATATGGATGGGATGTTTTCGTGAATTCACTCGTCTACCCCAAACCTACTACAGAATTCACTCGTCTTTCGTTCTCCGGCATTGATGTTTTCGTGATGTTAACTGAAGATTACACAGAATTATTTTGCCTAGGGTTTGAAAAGCAAAGACAAATATGGAGAGATTGAACAACAAGAACAAAGATTAAAAGTTGTTGTTAGGGTTTTGATCGTTTAAAATAAATAAATAAATAATATTAGTGTTTAACAAATGAAGATATTGCTCGAATTCAAAGAGAAAACCTGTGTTGTTGGCACTTGGCATGGGGGTAAGAAGTTAGCCGCCTGCCTTCGCCAGACCTGCAGAGCCTGCCATTGGGTCTGTTCCCCACTCGTGCGATACGGCGCGACTCCAGAGCGTTCATTTTCCACATGTAGCGACCAGATGTTTTAAAACCCGGCTTGGGTCAGAAAGGACCGGATGGTGGGATCAGATAACCCATGAACCGGGTTCCTAATCATAGCAATCAAGGAAGGAGTTTAAAGGTTTCTAACTTTGTTAAGAGACTCCAACAGATTTCGGATTTAGGCTACTTTGGCCCTCCTCGTTTTGGGAATCTGCGGTTTTCAGGTGTTAGAGGTGGCTTTAAAGAGCCAATAAATCAAGGGGATTTTAATCGAGAGAAGGAATCAGCATTACTTATTGGATTCCAATTTGTTAAGGGGGTATTCTCGCAATGGGATTTGGTCAGCTCAAGCACTGCACGAATTAAAAAAAAAACAATTCATAAAAGACCCAAAAAAACAAAAACAAAAACATGCTTTTTTGTTCATCACTTTAAGTGCTTGAGCTGAACACAAACATTTCAGGATATGGTCATAGCAAAAGCATGCTTTTACTTAATAGGAAATGATTTGAATAAAGGCATTAGAAAGTTGACGTTATTAAGAGATCCAGCCATTGGACAATGGCATGAGTACCTCGTACTCCCATGTGTCTAGGTCTGTAAAGTCTTGGCAAATGATCTACCTAAGTCATGGTTAATCAAACTAGGGTTCGCAACAAGCCGAACTGAGCTGAGCCTCACGTGAAGTCAAAGCTTAGCTCAGCTCAGACTTGTAAAAGTAGGCTCAGCTCGGTTCACCAGCCAAGAAAGGAAAAAAAAAGCTCAACAATTAACCAAACCTTAGTGATCCGAGCTTTTAGTGAGTTGAGCTTAGTGAAGCTCAGCTCAAACTCGCTTAGAAAACAAGCTCAAATCTAGGCGCAGACTCAATTCGGTGAGCTTAAAATGAGTCTCAAGCTTGGCTCATGACAAGCCGAATTTGGAATTGAGCCAAGGTAACCCGGCTCATTGCCACACCTGAATCAGGTTATCATGTTCAAAGGTTGTTTATTACCTCCTTAATCTTACTCTTTTGTTTTCTTTCTTAAACACCGAGAGCACTAAAAATTGGGTCAAGGCTTAAGATAATATATCCCTTCTCATTTCAAACTACAAGAATCTTAGGTAACATTTGGATAAACTTATTTTTAGCAATTTATGACTTCTAGCACTCCAAAGTCCCATAAGTCCCAATGTTTTCGTGTTTGGTTTGCAAATTAAAAAGTTACTTATGCATAAATCATAAGAGAGAGAGAAAATGATCAACTTATTTTTAACTTGGGATCCAATAACTTACAGACAAAATTAAGCCATTGACTTATTCAAAAAATTTGATGGATCGAACCCTATAATTATAAATAAGTAATTTATTCTTTAAGTCAAAAGTCAATTATAAGTTTATCGAAACACTATCTTACTAAATTCTTAAACTTAATCAAACAATAATTCATATTGCAAACTTTGAACATTTAAAGCTATAAAACTGATTTAGCAGGTCAACCGAGACGTCCTTGGCTTAGGGGGTCCACTTGATGCTCAAGTGGCCACACATAAACTTCTACCAATGAGCTCCTCTTCCTCACTATGGGGTTTTGTGATTGATAAAACATGTGGGCCAACACTTTGGGCTGTCAATGACGGACTCGTATCCTCTGCACCGAGACATAAATGAGCCAAGACATAAAGGGAGGTGGGGGCCATACACTTTTTGCAAGCCCCACCCCCCCCCCTTTTGTGTATCAACTCATGGCAACTCATTTATTCACCGTCGTAGAGGAAGTGAGTCCATCAATGACTCATTTGCTCGTCCTAGAAGTTTGGATAAACCCTTAAACCACTTTTTCAGCATTTAGTTTGAGTGAATCTTTTGGTGGAGTTGAACAAACATCTCAAGGTCTTGTTGAAAAGCCATACTTCTAGACACACCAAGCAAATTATTTGCTACCTAGTAAAGTGAACATATCAGAAGTCTATGAGACATGAAAATGCTTTTAACAAGCATCAATTCTACTATTATATTAGAATAAACTAGTAATGAACCCGAGTGAGTTCGCACGGCCAATGAGTTTGATATATATTTGTTAAAAAAGAAAAAAACATTTCATCAACTTGAGCATTTAAAAGAAAATAAAAACATGATATTTTGAATTTAGTAACAAAAACAATAATTTATGAAATAAAATTGTTTTGTATGAAACTCACATCTACTTCCCCAAATTCTAATTTGAGGTTAGATGGGCAAACCCGACTAGTGGTGTGATTATCATTATATTTCTTTACAAAAAATAAACTAGCATTCTATTTAATACAATCGCTTGCCCTAATTAAGCACCCTACATTTTCTAACAATTCTTCTTCTTTTCTTTATACCGACAAAACCAACTGCTTTTTTATGAATCCGGTTCTAATAAAACCAATTGGTTTTGATTATTTTTAGCATATTAAGAAGAGAAAAAAATATATAGAAATGTGTCTTTCCAAATCCAAACCCACTTTCCAATGAATTTTTTTTTATTTTGAATTTGTAATAAAAATATTTGTTGGTTCATTTGATAAAATATTTTGTACCAAAAATATATTAAACAAAAAAAATATTGTGTGGTATAAAGAAAAAGGAAGGGGAATTTATAGGGCTACACATAAGATTGGGTCATCCCAAGCCTATCCTGGTTCATATTGGAAATGGTCGAAAAATGATTTAATTCGAGTTTAGAGTTGGTAGGCCCTGAGCCTAATATAAAACCTATATTTTAAGCTTAGCTTGGCCCAACTTGATCAAGTTTAAGCCTGAGAAAGTCAATGCCTAAGCTTATACCTAAGCTTAAAATACATATGATGGGCCCTACTAATGCCCAACCCATGTAATATGAGTTAAGATAAAAATATATTACACAAAAAATAATAGGCACCCAATTCTTCATTCATTTAATTTGATCGATTTATGGCACATTATATCTCTTTAGTAGTCCCTTAGGGGAGAGGGGAAAAAATTATGAGATAATGAAAAATTAAAGTTACCAATTTAAAGAACTGGACATTTTAGGAGAGGTAGATATTTTAGGGAATGTGATTGATATATTTGGGACATTTAGGAGATGATAGAATAGGACTTAAATTAAATATATAGTTCTATTTTTTTTCTTCCAACTTTGTTATAATTTTTTTTGTTTAAAACCAATTTAGTTTTCAACTTTTCCCTTTGATAAGATGTACAGAGGTGAATTCTAATCTTTTCCACCTATGTGTTGAGAAACGTCTAAGATGTAGACTATGAAATTTCAATTGTAATAACAAAAAGAATTTTTTCATCAAGAAAGAAAATCAAATCAATGAGTAATTATATTAAAAATATGCTAAAAAATAATGCAAGCCTAGAGGAAGTTCATCGACTTTATCATCAAGGTCTTGTTAGATGTTTTAAGAGAGGTGTTTTGCTTGCCAGCTCACCTCTTCATAAGGTTGAAGTTTATTCTGTCTTCATTGCTATTGTTATGGTTAATTTGAGCCATGGGCTTATGAGAAGATAGTTAAGGAGTGTATTTTTTTTTTTATGTATAATCATATTATGGATAGTTGTAACAAATTTTGTTGTAACCTTTCATAGCATGAACAAAGACATGCCTATTTAATAGAACTTCCTCTGCCTGCAATTTTTTTTGCTACTCCCTCTTAAAAGCTTTCAGTCTTTTTCATATCTTTCTTCTCCTGGAAGAAAAAAAAAATCACGATACAAAAATATTCCAAGCTTAGCTAATAAAAGGACCATGAACACAACAATGACAATTTATTTGAGAACGCAAACAACAAATGACAAATTTTTTTGAGTAAAACTGGCAAAGCAAACTGGAAAATATGCTCTAAAAAACATATAGCATTTTGTTCAAGGTGTTGTACTTTTTCAATGTTGAATCTAGGGTTGAATTTTTTTTAATGAATAGAAAGAAAATTACCTTTTCTTTCTTCACTTTCTAAATATCAGCTTTGAAGGCCATTAGTTTCTCAGCATGGGCTTGTGCTTCAACCAAAGGACTTGATTTTAATGGCTTCCCTTGCCTCATTATTGCATCAATCTTCATCTTTTTCCAAATCACCTTGCATAGCTTTCAACTTATTGTCATTGTCTGAATGGGTCTGGATTTTCTTGCGTGTTAAACTAAAATGATAATTGAACCTAACAGAAGCAATCAACTTTGTTTTTTCATTGAGGAGAAGAAGAATGATTTTCTCAAATTGAAAATAAATAAAAAAATAGAAAAAAAAAATAGATATCCTTGTAAACAATAGCGTTAGGTGAGATTAGTAGATTAATTAGGAAACTATAATAATACATGTGTCATGTTCACATTAGATATTTTTAGTTAAGAGATTTTAGGAGAGAGGGACAGTGAGAAGCATATCTTTGATTTTGTAGGAAAAAATATAAAATAGAATTATGAGGGAGAGATTTTAGGAGAGTATAATGAAGAGAGAAAGAATAAGAGATAAAAAGACATTTTTGAAAAATTCAGGAAAAATTAGATTGGGTTGATATCTCTAATGTATCTCCACGTTTAGGGGGGATTAGATCTCTACATTAAGAGAAATGTAAGGGATTTTAGAAAGATTTAGAGGGTGTTTATCATAACTTTCTTTAAATTGTGTTGCTAAAAATGACTCAAAGTTAAGAGATTATTTAGAAAGATTTTAGATAGTTTTGGGAGAAAAATTAGGAGGAGATTATGAGAGAGAGAGAGAGAAAAAAAAAATTCGTTTATGAAATAATGGTTTTTAAAGAGTATTATGGGAATTTGAGAAAAAATTTAAGAGTGACCACGTGGATGAGAAAGAAAGGAGCTTGAAGCTATTGTTTTAATATATATATATATATATATATCCAAAGAAACCATTATTTATTCATTTATAACAACACCAAAAAATTTAGTTAATTTTTGATAAATAAGATAATATTGTAATGATGTGGTATAAGGATTTACAAGTTTATTTTAGAATTTGTAGTCCTGATTTTTAGAATACTACCTAATCGAAAATGGGTCATGTTGCTAGAGCGATGTGTTTCATAATGAATCACATGACATTCTTTTCATTTATAAGGTAATTGTTGTTTATAAATAGATTGAACAACAACAATGTACATTTGTAAAGTCACTATAAATATCAAAGAATGCATGACATTGGGATTGGTAAGTAACGTACTTTCATGGTTGTTGCCTTTTATCTTATGCTAAGAAATCCCTAATGATTCAACTAGTATGATTAGAATGTAAAATTAAAAATTAAATTAGTTTACATAATCTAAAGATAAAACAAACTTTCATATCTCTCTCTCTGACTTAAACTTTATTTAATAAAATTTGAATGAAATCACAAGCACTTTGTGCATTGCTACTCATTCTTCATGTATTTCATAGATCTCTTGTCTCATAGCAAACTTGTTGTAAAATTGTCTCAAATTCAACCCAAAGCAGCCTGAAGTGAAATCTATTTGTGCGATTTGAAAATTAACCCGAATGACTCAAAAAACAAGCAATTAGGTAGCCAAAATTTTGACCCATTTGGAGTTTGACAACCTGAACCATAAAAGGTACATTTTCTAGGGGTATTTTAGGGTTTCAACCCATGATAGGTTGTAGGGTTTATTAGTATTCGTGCCACTGTAAAAGGATTTGTTCACAAGTTTTTGAATAATTTGTGTTTAAGTAGGATTTTGTTTTTGGGTTTTGGGAGAATTCTTCATACTTTTTAATCTTCATTATAGTAGAATCTTTTGATCGTCTTCACCCCTAGACATAGGAAATATTGTTGAACCATGTAAATTTTGTATTTTGTGTGATTTTTCATTTCGTTTTATGTTGTTGCAAACCCGAATGCAATTCATAACTAAAGCTCTGAAGGTTTACATTTTTTTTTTATTAATATCCATACACAGTAATAACATAAAAATATACAATTTTGATGGAATTATTTTTTTATAAGCACATAAATTTTAACTAACATTCAAGGAAAACCTTATTTATTTTTTTCTCTCATATATCTCTATTGGTTTTTTAGTATCAGTGCATTAATGGTTGTTTAGGTGCAAGTGAAATGTGAGAATTTCATAAAAAGATAGATAAAGCCATACAACTTTCTATTTTTCAAGGGTTTTTCCAATGTTTGTTAACAAGGAGAATTCAATTTTTGACAATGTGTTTTTTATGTTAGTGCTATGGTTTCCATGTTAGAGCCATTGCAAAATATGTTTAATTTGATTGGATTTTGCAAGTGGAAAATTGCTCTTCACAACAAATTAATGGTATCATCACCTATAGTCTTCAATAATACTCTACTCTGGTATATGTTGGTCTCATCTCAAATCAAACCCTAATCACCTTCTTCATATTTTTATTTCTCCTTCTCATGTACCTCTTTATTCTTTGTGCACACTATTTTTTAAGGTTTTTTTTCTATATTGTTTTATATTTTAGGGAGACTAAACTAAACAAGATAACGTTTACGTGACATACACTTGATCAGGTTCTTCCACCCCTAATATTGAAATTATTTCATTTCTACTAATTTCAACTTTGATATTTCCTATTTTTAACAATTTCAAGCACTCAATATAACACCCCACAATATTCATAAAACAAAAAATATAAATAACCATGTATAGGAGTTAACATATCTTTTTACATACTTCAAAAAGTTCATTGTGCTATTTGGAACCCAATTGGATGAATTAGAAGTGAGGAACAGATAACTCATGAACTTGAAAATTTTGAAAGTTATTCTAAACAAAAAATTTAGGGTAACTTCATAAGTGAATTTGTATAAACCCTATATGAATTAGCTTGCATGTCATACGTCATTGGAAAGATATACGAGTCTATTTTCCAATGCATCAACGGTGTGCAATTTCAAGTTTTCTATAAGAAATTATGACAAATTTTTTATCAGGTGTCTATGTTGAGAGACCAACAAATTTAGGTTAACTTCATAGTTAAACCTGTACAAATCTCATATAAATTAGACTACAAATTATATACCCTTGGAAAGTTCCAATGCAACAAACAACGATCAATTCTGAGTTTTCTAGTAAAAGTTATGATCTTTTTCCTATAAGGTGTCTGTGCTAGAAGAAGAGACCTGGGGGCCCCGAGCACTCGTATCCCACGAGGGATCGCAATGGGTGCCTCGAGCACTCAGGCCTGGCCAAGATATCCAACTCAGAATCTACACCAACCCATGATTTTGTCACATTTTCATGGGAAACCCACCTGGGACAACCCTAAACCCTATTTTTTTTATTTTAGGGTTTTTGTATCATAATAAGAGGATTTAAAGAGAAGGAGAAACTTTGAGAGTTTTTGAGAAAATAAGATAACCATTATTCTCCAAGAACAATGTATGCTTAGATCTAGGTTTGTATGTTGTTGTTTTTTTTAATTTGTTGTTAGTATACGGATGCTAACCATAAATATATGATTTAATCTTAGAAAAAGAAAGTTGTTTAAGGGAAAAAGAAGTCTTACTTGAGGATCTTCATGGTTATAAAGAATTAAAGCTTGTGGTAAGTAGTTATACAAGACTTACACTATTTTTGTTTGTTTTTTAGGTTCTTAGATATAACATATTTGTATTATTTATTTATATGGATGTTTTTTCACATGTTGTAGACTCTCCTTACATGAATCTTAGAAATTCTTACCTATTGTTATGATTTGTGATGAGAACTTTTTATTTCATACTAGGATCTTAGAAATCCCTAATTTAATTTGAAAAAAAAAAGATTTTATGTATGTGTATGTGTGTGTATTTTTTTAAGATGTTAAATATCATGAGTTTTGAATACTTGCAAGTTAAGATTCTATAAATTGTTAATTTTCAATAATGTTGTTTGAATGTTAAAACTTGATTTCCATGAAAAGCATGAATATATGAACTATAGTTAAGCATATTTGAATATGTTAATGTAAAAATGATGAAATATGAGAGAATATATGTAAGAAATGGTCATGATACATATTGAATTTTATTGGAATAGTTGTAGAAAATTGTTGGATGTAACTTGCTTAATAATTGTTATATAAATACTCAAATGAATCATGTTTAGGGATCATGAATGATTTGAAAGCATGTGTTTGAAAAATTGTTATTGAAACTTTTGTTCATGTTAAATATACTAATTGTACCCTGCTTTAAAACATAAAATTACCATAATTTCTCATTGATAAAGTTAAAAAATTGTTTGTTAATGTTGCTTGTGTCTATAATCATGTTACAAGTGTATTGTATAAAAGTAGATGTATTTTAAATGATGTTATTAAATGTCTCTAATGATAAAATACATTTATGTTATTATTATTAGTGAATATATCATGTAATAGCATATGTTTCTTAGATCATGATTAAATAATACACCATAAGATGATAAGATAAAGTAATTTAGACATAAACTAATGATAAATAGAGTGGATAAAAGATCAATGAAAAATAAAAGAAGATAAGAAATAAAAATAAAAGCAAGTGTTAAGTTGGTGTAAAATCCCACCTAGGGAAGTAAAATGATGATAAGTAAAAGTGACTAAGACAAAGAATAATGAATATGAAGTTTTTTCCATTAAAAATATAATTTAATGATAAAATATGATAACAAATGTAAAAAAGATAAATGTATAATAGTCTTTCCATTAAGAATCCAACTCAATGGTAAAGTATGACAACCTTTCCATTGGGGTATAAAATAATAACATCTTATAATAGTCTTACCATTGAGAATTCAATTCAATGACAAAGTATGACGGTCATTCCATTGGGGTATAATGCAAAGACATCTTATAATAGTCTTTACATTGAGAATCCAACTCAGCGGAAAAGTATGATGGCTCTTCCATTAGAGTATAATACAATGACATTTTATAATGACCTTTTCATTAAAAATCTAACTTAATCGTAAAATATGATGGTCATTTCATTAGGGTATAATGCAAAGATATTTTATAATAGCATTTTCATGAAAAATACAACTCAATGGCAAAGTGTAACGGCCATTGCTATTAGGGAATGATACAATGTACCAAAGAATAATCAAGATAAAGATTTTATTATTGGGGGGAAAAATAAAACATGTAAAAAAGAAAAAAGTTATAAAAAAATGAAATTAAAGCATTTATGCTTCAAAGGTAAAGAAAATTTCATAAGATACATAAAAAAAATGAAATGATGATAAAAATAAAATGAAGGTTTATAAAAATAAAAATAAAAAACATATAAGCTCTAAAGATAAAGTTTATGTCATGTAGAGAAATAAAGTATCAAGTCAAAAAATAAAAGCATTTAAATATCATAAGTATAGAAGAATGCATAAGTTATGTATAAAAATAAAATGCCATAAAAGGAAATGAAAATACATAAAACACTAATGAAATGACAAGTCTCTAAGATAAGTAAGAAAGTATGACACCAATAAAAGTATTGAAAATATATAATATTCAATTAAAGATAAAGTCTTCAAACCATGTAAAAATAAAAGATGTATGATGACCTTCTCATTAAGGATACAATTAAATGACAAAGTAATTAGATAGTCTACCCATTGGGGTAATAGTAAGATGATTAATGACAAGTGATGAATGAAAATTGGAAAATGATAAAATGACCATAAAATGAACCTTGTAAAAATGATAAGTGACTACTAAATGACAATGAGATTTAAACAATGATAAATTGATAAATAATGAATGAACCTAATAAATTGAAAATACTAAAGATGATGATAAGTAAGAAGAAATGAACAATATTGAACAAGTAATATGGTAAGTGTTTCTGAAAGTAATAATATAAGTGATAAGCATGCATGTAATGTTTGACTTATTGAATATAAAAGTTGAATTTCATGTGTTTCGTTATACAAATATTTTGTTATGATTGCTAATTGCTTAAAAATATTGCATGTCTACCTTAAAATTAGTTGTGTATGCATATTTCTATTAGGAAAAGTATAAATTATATATGAAAAATGATAGAAAATACTTATTATGATGTATACTAAGTATCTTTACTATAAATAGATTAGGAAATGTTTATCATGAGATAGTATGCACATATTACTATGCATATTTCCATGAAAATATACTAGAAAAATGTTTTAAATTAATAGAATCATGCATATTGTCATGCATAGATTTCATATGATAAAGTATGATGATAAGTTGTATAAATGTCGTGATATATAATAGTTAATGAACGTACACTCACATATTTATATGTTAAAACTATTATGCATTCCATATAAAAGTATATTAAGTATTTCATAATGAAAGATTTATGTTTTATCCTTCTAGTTCTGTTTTAGGTTTTGTATACCTACTTGTAAGTCGTAGAACTCACCCTTCTATACCATTTTTTAGGTGAGGCTTAATACAGATGCATCATTTGGAATATGCCTAAAGGTTGAAGAGAAGGTATGTAAGCGAATGTTTTTCCTCTTATTAGTTTTAGTTTTGCTTTCGACTCTATATATCATATTTGACTTTTATATTAGGATGTATTAAATTGAAAATTCAGTATTTAAAACACGTAGTTTTATATTCTAGTTGTGGTGATGGAGGCTTTAGCCCTTATTGATGATGAGAGATTAATGACATGATAGTTAACTATGATTTATTTTTGTTGCACATTGAAGATTATATATTGTTATGATTGATTCTTATTTCACTGCATATGTTATGTTTAAGATTTAAAGTTAGGTTCTAAATGAACCTATACTACAGGCTAAGGTAAATGCGAAAAAAATTTATAATGAATGAAGCATGGTTTCAATAGTAGCGATCTAAATTCATGCTTAATTAAGGCCTTGGATTTTTTGTTTTTACACACAAACCGCCTTAAACTTCCATCAACCAATCGAGAAAGTCAAGAATGTTAGAATAGGTGTCTTGACAAAGCCATCATAGAAACATTTTATGTTATTTATTTGTTTAACATTTATAATAAAGTGTTTTGTTTCATCATCACATGTATATTTTATTTATGAGTAATTATTTGATCTCATGAGATGAGATAGGTGATCCTCAGGTAACATAGTAGGATGTCAGACACATTGATTATGTGTGGTGAGATCTGAGTATCTAATTCTTATAGGCCTAAAACCTTACAACTATGGGTGATGTTGGGTACATCACTTAGAAGGCTACTATGTGTAGAGTTGTCATATAATGGAGTGATATTATCTCAATCACTGAAGTGAGACTCTAGATTTACATGTAGATGCATAATATAAATGCATTAAGGGGATCTATAATGAACACAATTAGGAAAACTTCATTGTTAGTATAAATGATGTTCATAACTTATAGACTAATCCTTTAACCTGAGGGACTTATGACTCTTTAAGTTGTTAGAGTTGATTATTTTGAGTTTTCAACCAGTGATGTCTAATTGGTGGCTATATCATGGGTAGCTTAGATACTTAGCTTGATGCTTGAGAGAACACAAGTGCTTAACAAGGAATCCACTATCCTAATTATTGGGAGAAATATTCAGTTTATGAATAATATGAATTGATTAGACATGCAAATATGGATTTAGTGTTTTTGATAAAGTGTTTTTTAAAATAATTTTTAAAATTATATTTATTAAATAAATAAGTATTTTGAAAAATAATTTATTAAGAAATGTTTTTAATGTCATACTTGATCCATTAATGTCGTAGAGATAATTTACCAATGACCAAAAGGGTTTGACAGTGACTAGTTTATTGTCCTGAGGATCATTAAGGGATGTTATACAGTAGAAGGATATTTTTGTAAAAAGGTTTATAAGGAAGGGCCTCAATGTTATATTCATATCCTTAGGAGTTCAATTGTAACATGTCACAGGGATTGTTGCAATTAATAGAGTGCATGGATGTAATTATCAAATAGTTGAGTTTCTGATTATAGTTTTGACTTAATTCAGGATTGTGGGCCCCAGAAGCTTAAGGATAAGAGTCTCATAAGGATCCCACACCCCCTAGAGTTTATATAACCTCACATTATCCCTATATATAAGGTTACCCACATTCAGATAGTCTCCTGTAACAATTCTGGAAGTGAGAGAGTTGTAGAGAACTCTAAAACAGGTGTGAAGAATTTGGAGACCGGGTCAGATTAGATTCTTGTCTTCGGCTAATTGATTGAGGTAATTCTGAATTTCCTTTGTAATTAGATCTCAGAGATTCATATGGTGATCATGGGAAAACATATTTGAATATGTGATTGATCAATGAACTTTACTAATTTTAATGTTCAAGAACGGCAATCTTCCAACAAAAAAAAGGTCATGTATCTTCAAATCTTTGTTTGTTTTAACATGTCGCTAAAAGCTATCAATCTTATTTTTCGGTTGTTTACATAAAAATTTTAGGTTTCAAGTTCTCATCTATGTGTTGTATGGATGCTCCTAAGTTATGGTTGAGAGGGTTAAATAATTGAGATGTTTAGTGATGCAACACCTCTTGGACTTCTTGATAAGGCCACTCCCTTCTAAATATCATGGTTCCCCCTTTATCTCTTACTAAATAGCATAATTTTTTCTTTCTCTACCACAAAGACAAATGAAACCAATAAGGATTAAGCATCCAACCGGTTCATTATTGTTCGTGGCTTAATATAGAATGGGATAAATGATTGTTATGTATGTGTGTGTGTGTGTGTGTGGTTAGATCAATGCATGGTATTTGATACTTGATTTTGATTTTTTGAAAAGAATCTTGCTTCATCTTGACATGTTTTATTTTGCATTCAATAACTATTATTCTTATATACTACTTGTATATATGGCTAAGGTATAAGCTAATTATAGATCACCCATGACATATTTAGCTATTTTCATGGTTTGTAATATTATCATACTTACAATATATTAATTGACTATTTATTTAAAGAGGTATTGAATTAATGACCAAAAAAGATGTTATGAGGTATATTATGTTCCTTGATTATAAATACAACTACTCTAAATGTCACTCCCCGAACCTGATCCAACATAAACTCGATAATTGAATCAGATCTGAAGTGCGATGATCACATTTGTAAGTTGTAGCACAAATGGGTTAGTCACTTCATATATTTATTCACACTTACAGGTATGCATTTCTATCATTTTTTTATCTTTCATTTTGATATCACTTTATACACATTTTGTCTTTTCCATATCCATATCACATTCATTGTAGTATAATAGCTTAGCATATTCAATCATATTTTTATCTTTAGATAGTGGAATCTTTTGTCATAGTTAATTATATAATCAATTCACTACACAACGAAAATGGTTAATGTCTATATGCATCACATTATAATCGATAACTAAGTCTAAATCATGAAATATCATGTATCACAATTAGATGGGGTGTCATCTCACCCAAGTCATAACAATAGAAAAATCATTCAACAATAAAAAGGGGTCCACCGCATACAAAGCAAATCTCTAAAACAATATATGTCTAAAAAATGAACTGTTAGATAGAGATTGTGGTTCACACTAAGTTGCACTTACATGTCTCCTTAAACAGATACTCACTCCATATTTGAAAAAATATTGTGAAAGGGTGACTCCACGGCTCACAAGTAATCATACAAAATTTATCAAGTATAGGCATAAGCATGAGTGTTATAAAACGTGTTAGTCAAAACAACATACTTTATGAGTTCTTTTAAAACATGTATTTTCTGAATGCTTTCACATCGAAGACAAAATTTGATATGTTGGTTCTCAAAGTTAACTATCAAAACATTCATTCGAAATACGTACAAAATTTTTCATGATTTTCAAATCGTTATTTCAAATACACTCGAAGTTTCTTACACTTTTCGAATCACTTTTGGAATTTTTAACGCTTTTCAAAACACTACTGCCAAAAATATACTATTCACAACACTTATAAAGATTTTCATGCTTTTCAAACATTGTCTAAAACACTTTCACATATTATCCTGTGATGGGTTCCATCATTTCGCCCTAATGGAGGGGTCACTTTATCTTGTTTAACCCTTAAGAGCAAGTTTTAGAACATCATGTTTAACTCCCATGGATAAGGTCCATTTCTCTTGTTTAACCCCAGGAGCAGGGTCCAGAATATCATGTTTAACCCCTATGAGTAGGGTCCACTTCTCTTGTTTAACCCCCAAGAGCAAGGTCCAAAACACCATCTTAATCCCCCGTGGGTAGGGTCCAAAACACTATGTTTAACCCCCATAAGTAGGATCTAGAACATCATGTTTAAGTCCAATGGGTAGGGTCAAGAACACCATGTTTAACCCCCATGGGTAGAGTTAAGAACATCACGTTTAACCCCCATAGGTAGGGTTAAGAACGCCACATTTAACCCCCATGGGTAGGGTCCATAACACTTTTCCAAAACGAAATATCATTCAGATTTTCAAAATCTCATATCTCTTGTTTAATCCCCCCAAGAGTAAGGTCCAAAACACTTTTTCAAAACTTTCAAAACCGAACACTTTTGGCGATGATGCCAATTCGAAAGAGTCCAAAATAATGCATTGTGACATTTTTCAAAATTGAATATTTTTCGGTAGGAAGATGATTCAAAAGGTTCTAAACATATACAATTCAATATCTTTTTAAAACTAAACACTTTAGTGTGAAAAACCGATTTAGAATAGTTAAAACATTCTTTTCGATGCTCTTCAAAACGAAAAAACATTTATGAAACATAAAACATGTCATAGTGGAGATATATTCAAAAAATTTTAATACTAAAATGAAGTCACTAGGTTCACAATTCACTGAGTTGCTTAACCCGTCCAAAGTATGCATGTAAGAGTAAAATAACTTACAAAATCTGATCATTCATTTTGAACATTTATATAATTTAAATATGGCCTGAAGGCCCATTTCAATAATCGAAACACTTAGCATGCAACGAAGCTATCAATCTTCAAAATATGATGTCAATACAAGAATTAACAATCCAAAACAATGAAATATAATCACATGCTCAAATGAATAATTCGATTCCATTAATTTCAATTCATAATTCTTAGAGAGCAAGTAAAATTCATGTCTAAATCAATTAAACCTCTTACATCCAATCAAATCACAATAGATCTCATATAGTGCATAGCACTTTTCAAATTTAATCATGGAATAAGAAATCCTATCAATCCACTTAGAATTCAATTGAATCTTAAACATTCAATAGATATTCACATTGAATCACATGATTCCATTGGGAAATTCAATATACAAACCATATAGATCATGGGATTCAATAAGGGAAAGCATGAATGGATCATATAGATCCAATTTAAATCAAAGTAAATCTAAGAATCAAAGAGGAATCAATCATAACAATGCATAAAACTGAGGTTCAATGACTTGTGATCATAGGGATGAGATAACATATCAAATAAAACAAAATCACTCTCAAATGGATGAGATTTATACAAATTCACTTGAAACCCTTAAGGGAATCTTATAGAAACACATAGATCTAAAATCATGCAAAATTTACTTGAAATTGTTGCAAAGAATTCTTTGAAACACATGAATCTAGGATCCCAATAATGAAAACTGATGTATATTATGCATAATTATTTACAAAATTGATTTGGATCAAAGAATCAAATGGAAATTTAAATATCCAATACAAAACACTAAAATCAAATGGATCTATGATTCTATGAATGAAAATAAGCTTTATATACTGCGTACTTACTTACAATGATTACATTTATTTCTTCTTTAAACTTCAAAACACAATTCCTTAAGATCTCTCTCTTATCTCCTTTTTTTTTTTTGTAATTCAAACATAAACTCACAATAAAAATATATAGATTTATAAGAATCTTCATTGAAGACCCATTAACTCTACCTATATGGACCTAAATCTAGGATTTGGGAGCTTACCTTACTCTCTTTGGAGAGTTTTCCGCTGTTCATTTCCAATTCCCCCTATTTTCTCTTCATTGCCTCTCTATTAGGTATTTTGGTCTAAATTGGATGAACTTGAGGTTTTGTATCGAGATCAAGGGATTCTCACATGAGAATAGAGAAAAATCACAATTCCGTGCATAATTATTTATTTTCCTAAAATGCGACTTTCGAATGTTCAAAACTTTTTTCAAACGATAGAATTTGCTTTTTTGAAAGCTTGAAACTATTTTCGAGCATTTGGGGCATGGGTCGTTTTCTCTTAGAGACATTCGAGAGTTCAAATGCTTCTTCAAACGTTTGAACTTCGAACGCTCGAAAGAAATTTCAAATGTTCGAAATTTCCTGTTTTTGTCTTTCTTGGTTTTCCTTGGGTCCTCTCTTGGTCTAGGTCTTTCTTAAGACCCAAAACTTATTCCATCATATTAAATTTCCAGCTTTGGTCCACAACCATTCACCTACTCATTGTATTCATTACCTATTATGTTAAATTGACCTAAGCACATGCAGGGTGTTACACTAAAAATGGTCCAAGGCGTAAATGTTTATTGAAATGTGGATAAGAAGACCAACCCATAAGTGTTAGCCATGCTTGGATGACCCTAGGTTAGGCCATGTCTGGTCCAAAATAGATTGTTTGATCATCATGTTGCTTACTCTTCTATTTTTTCAATGTTTGTGCTATAGAGGCGATATGAATGTTAATAAGGTATACCATGAATCAATTAGATTTCTCTTCTGCAGATTAATATCTAAATATAAAAAATCAGTATCAATATTTTCAAGGGGATATGTATCAATACATAATTGAAGATCTGGAATCAATGAAGTTACCTCTTTTTTTTTTTTTTTTTTTGCTTGTGCTTCAATCTTTTTTGGTTAGTCCATGAAGGTGGTGGCATTTAATTTAATTTTGACTGTTGCTGAGACCATTTTATGTTTGATCTACAAGCATGATGGGTTTAATCTGTTGATAAAATGTGAACTTGATTTTCTTGAAAATTGTAAATTAAAATAAAAGTTGGGTTTTAGCATTAAAAAAATGGTGGGTTTTGGGGTGTTGATGACTACTATATATTCATGTATTTTCCTTCTTATTTATTTATTTTTTATACCATAACCCCTACTTCTAAGTTGATCTCTTGTGCGAGTTTGCTTTTGTGCGGTCTCAAAAAAAGTGGTTGGAGAGCTTAAAGCTCTTACATCATGAGGATTAGGGCTTGTGGCTTGGAAGTACTGTTTCTCTCTCTTTACACCATAGTAGAATTCAAAGATTTATTATGCTTCTTTTAACAAAAAAAAGAAGCTAGATCTAGGATTTCTTGGCTCACCTTTTTCTTTGGAGAAGGAGCTCTCATCTCGTATCCAAATTCTTCCAAAATCCCTCTAAGGATTTGGTGATACCACTTAAGTTCAGCCTAAGGTAAGAGTGACAGTAGGGGCCGACACATCAGCGCTAAAAACAGAAAATCATCCCCCAAAAAGTGTAAATCACTTTTCCGGCAGTGATGTGTCAGCCTCTAATGTCATTCTTACCTTAGGTGGTCTCACCAAATCCCTCCTTGCAAAAATATTCTTCCCTTTCTTTCTTTTTTCCTATAGTTATTTGCACTTAAATAAGATAATAAATGAGGTTTGAGTCATCATAAATGGGTCCCACACACAATTGAGATGAAATCACATGCATCATAAATCCCAAGAAATATTACTATGACTTGGTGATTGATCACAGGGTGATCAATCATTGGGTTGGTAATTGATCGCCATTATTGATCAATCATGATCATGGTGCACCAAATTCTGAATTTTGTTTCTGGGTGCAAACTAAGATCGCCTAAAGCTCATGTATTATAATTGATGATCGATCACTGATATTTGGTGGTCGATCACTAATATTGGTGATCGATCACCAACACTAGATTCTTAAACTTTAGGTTTTCCAACTCTAATTCAACTGGGTTAAGTTACTTCCAACCCCATCTAGGCCATGTTTAGGTCTCTAAAGTCTTGAGGTTAGCCTTCATGCTCAAATGCACATAGTGTGTTATATATAGGCATATGGTGTCGGGTCCAAGGTCCTCAAGGACTTGCTAAATTGGATATGGGGTGTTACAAGGGAAGAAACTAAAAAATTAAGGCTCGAGCCCGACCCGACTTTATTCTATGGTACTTGGGCTAGAAAACTCCATATATATATATATATATAGTCCTATAAAAATTTACATAAAAAAATCTATATATTTATATAAAAGAGATCAGCTTAGGTCGGGCCAGGGTAGGCCTATTTCCAACATTGCTTTTTATTAGTGAGCATATTTATGGGTAGATTTATATCTAAGTAGGGTGGAATCTGGCAGATTAACCAAATCTGACACACATGCCAGGTTTAAATCTAGGTCAAGTTGCTTATCAAAAGAAAGATATCTACATTAGTAGCAACCATGCATGTAGTACTAAACCAAGAATGGAGTTTTAGACCTTTCGATAAGAGAATAATTAATATCCTATAGACAAGAGTACAATAAATAAATGAAATGATACTTCTATTAGATAATAATGTAGATTAGTAGTTAGTGGATTAGGATATGAAGATGGGTTTGCCAAGCGGGTCTTAATCAATGATTGAATTGCTAAATTACTTGTTTTTTGGGTTTGGATCATGGAAGGGTTTTATTTATTTATTTATTTTTTATGGTGGTGATAGTTGTAGTGGGTAAAAAAACCCACTAATCGCACACTGCCAAGTGGCAAATCCAAGTCAGACCAATCCAAGGTTCAGTTCATGCTAAACCAAATTAGACAAAGCTGGTTCAGAACTTCATGCAAAAAAGGCCAGACCTAAGATATTTGATGCGTCAACTACATGTAGATTCATAGCTAAACATCTCAAGCGACGTAATTCTAATGCAACAAACGTAACAAGACCACCTTCCTTATCAAAGATATATTCAATGTAAGATCCACCTGCGAGTTCCACTCCAACAACTCATCCAAAAGCAATCGATACAGTTAAAAAAGATACGATCCTATCCTCTCACGATTCAAGGAAAGGAGTTGAGATCTCAACCTCTAAAAGAAGGGGATCAAGCCTCATCAAATTCTATAAATGAGACAACGCTCGCCTTCTAGGAGGAGGAGAGACAATAAGCAATAAAAACAAAAATCGAGGTAATCTTATCAACCTCACCCAAAAAATACAAACCCTGCTAACTTGATCGTTGGAGGTCATTTGACAGGTATTGCACCAGTATTAGAATCATCCCAAGGGAAGTTCTAACAACACTCAGTTGTCAACTTCGAGCGAACCAAATCAGAAAAACAAAAAGGCCAACTTAGATTGATTGTGTCGTAGAATTTTACCATCCACAATAGCGGGTTAACATATGTGTTCTAAACTGATTAAGAGGAATGCTTGTCTAAGTTAAAATTATATTTAAGCTAAACAATTATATGAATTATTATTTATATTTATTATTATTATTATTTTTTGGCAAGGAGCAAAATCTCAAGTCATTCATCAACAAACAACCTCATTACAAATATCCATTGCTAAGATGGAATCAATTTTTTGAGGGAGATGAGTTCCATTCCATTTAATGGAGAGGTGTTCCTCGGATGTGATAGCAACCATAGAGTAAGCAACATTGTTGCATTCTCTTGGAACATATGAAATGGAAACTTGTGGTTTTTGTCTAATTGGACAACGACAATCCTTGATGACTTGCTTAATTCTCTAAGGGATATGAGCATTAATGTCATTGATCAGGTGGACTAGTTTGCAACAATCACTTTCGGTGAAGATAGGCACACATGGGAGTTCTTCCACTAATCTCAGTCTCGGGAGGAAAGCCATTGCTCCTACTTCTTCTGGGTTGCATGGATCAAGAGCAATTGTTTCCCCCTAGATAAAAGAGCCTGATGGATCTTGAATAATAGTAGCTACTGCATTTTAGATCCCGGCTGCTCCATCAACATTTATTTTCAAGGTATCAAGAGGGGGAGCCATCCAGTGTTGATTCTTCTAGTTATTCAGGATTGAGTTATTTTGAGTTGGGGAAGGATTCAAGTATGGTGTATAATCTTTGGCCATTTGAGATGCTTTGTTGAGTATTTCTTCAGCCATGAATGGTTAATTCTCAAAGAGAAATTTGTTTCTTGCCTTCCATATGCACGTACATGATTATTGCTCCATGAAAGTAGACCATGTTTCCTTGAGATGTAGAGAGCCATATGTTTATCCATTCTTTGCAGGATTTATTACAACTTCTGGGCTTAAAACCCAGAGGAGATCCAAACCAAACTGCCTTGGCTAGTTCACATTAAAAAAATAAGTGATCTTCTGTCTCTCTCGCCTTTTCACAAAAGGGACATAATGTGTTGATATTATCAATGAAATTTCCCAATTTTTCTTTTAGGGGCAAGGTGCTAGAGAGACATCACCAAATAAATATTAGCACTCTTGGTGTGTACTACCTTCATTCCAAAATTTCAGCCAAAATTTTGTATATTCTGCTTCGTGTTTTCCTGAAGTAAATCTTGAAAAATCTACCAATAATTTATACACCGATTTAGCTGAAAATTTACCTAATGAGGCCTTTGTCCAAATCAGCTCGTCCTCTTTATTATGATATTCATTGGAGAGATGGATCTGAAGGATTGTAGAGGCCGTGACTCTATCAAAGAGAGAATGGATGTAGGCTTCATTCCAAGAGTGTGAATTTTGTTTATATAACTCCCTGACTTTTTCTAGGCAATTATGACCTGGATTCTCAATCTCATTTAGCAAACGCGAATTGGGAATCCAGGAGTCCTTCCATATATGTGAGCAAGATCCCTCCTTGAGAATTTCCCTACATTTTAGGATGTCAGCCTAGGTTCTTGAAGTTGTTCTGAAGCAGCTACCCACCCAAAAGCTTTCATTTCTCAAATATTTACCCTTGAGAAGTTTGACCCAGATTGCTTCAGGATTTATGAGGAATCTCCAACAAACTTTTGAGACCAATGATTTATTTACAAATTCCATATTTTTGATTCCCATGCCACCTCTTGATTTCTCCATTTGGAAGTACTTCCATGCTTTAAGATAGAAGTGGTTCCCTTCTCCCCTGAATCCCCACCAGAAATCACGTTGAAAAGAATTTGGTTTCTTATAGACTTCTTTGGGCTAAATATTGGTAGCCATTGAGTACACTGGAATGCTTTCCAACACCGATTTTATCAGAATTAGTCTTCCGACATGGTAAACGTGATTTCCATTATGAGAGCTTTGCCTTAACCTTCTCTAGTAGTCATTGGTGACTATTTGTCTTAGAGGGATTTAGCAATAGTTTTGATCCAAGGTATTTTTCATCAGTCTCAATCTTTTTGACTCCCATTAAAGAGGTTAGAATATCCACCTTCTCTTGTCCCATGTTCCGGCTGAAATGAGTAGATGATTTTTCAAAGTTTATTTTCCGGCTGAAATGAATAGATGATTTTTCAAAGTTTATTTTTTGGCCGGACCATTTCTCGTACTTAACTAACACCTCCTTAATTTTGGAGATGAAGTGCCTGTTAGCTTTGCCAAAAATGAGGATGTCATCAGCAAATAACAAATGACTAATGGAGGGTGCATACCTATTATCTAAAGCCCTTTGAGGAGTTGAGCTTGTTCTTCCTTGTGTATTAGTTGTGTGAGAACTTCCGCACACATAATGAATAGGTATGGAGATACTGGACAACCCTGCCTTATGCCTCTCGTTGGCCTGATAAATCCTTCAAGAGCATCGTTTATTAGAAATAGAGAATGATGTAAAAGTTACTCGCTCCATTATCAGTTCGATCACTGAAGAGCTAAATCCATAATTTTGTAAGGTGGATTTTAGAAAAATCCATTCGATTTTGTCATATGCTTTGGACATATCTAGCTTGAGAGCAAAAGCACCTTCCCATCCCCTCATCTTTCCCATTAAATGAAAGAGTTCTTTCACGATGATCACGTTCTTTGATATTTGCTTGTCTACAACAAAAGCACTTTGGTTTGGAGAAATAAGCCTATGTAAAATAGGCTTTATTCTATTGGCCAAAATTTTGGAGATAACTTTGTATAACACATTACATAAAGCAATTGGCCAGTAATCCAAAGGATATTCATTTTGTGAATTTTTTTGGGGATTAAAACAGTGTTGGTGTGGTTCAGTTGGGAAGGAAACTTCTTATTATGGAAAAAAAATTCTGCACAAAGCTTACCACATCGCTGCCAATAAAATCCCAGCATAATTGATAGAAGAGTGTAGGAAGTCCATCTGGACCAGGAGTTTTCATTGGGTTCATATCCTGGATGATTTGAGTGATCTCATCTTCTTCTAGTACTTTGACAATGCTGAGATTTTCTTCTTCATTGACTGACTCCTCTATTAGAACAAAGTCCGCAGGCAATATTTCTAGATTTTCTAAGTTGAAAATATCCTTGAAATACCTTATGAAGGTGGAGATAATTTCATTAGGATATGCAATCCATTCTCCATTATGGGTTCAAATGGCAGATATATTGTTCTTCCGTCTTCTATTTAGAGTTGATGCATAGAAGAATTTGGTGTTTCTATCTCCCTCTTTGATCAAGGAAATACATGATCTTTGCCTCTAGTATATCTCTTCATTTTAGATCATTGTATTTGCTAATTAGCTCTTTCTCTTCTAATCTTTCTGAGTCTGAAAATGTTCCTGTTTGGATTTGTGAGAGCCTGTTCCTAATGGATGAGAGCTCCTTCTATATGTTGCCAAAACATTGTTTGCTCCACTTTGTGTTGCTCTTCTTGTAGCGGTTCAGTCTAAGAACAATGTCTGCTTGTTGATTCTGTCTCCATGTATCCTTTGAGAAGTCATGAGAGTTATAATTGGGGAGCCACATGGCTTCAAATTTAAAGCTTATCCTCTGTCTGAATTTTCCTACTTTCTCCAAGTTAAGGAGAATAAAGTTATGATCATTGTTGATTGCCAGTAAGTGGGTGATGTTAGCTTCTGGAAATTTGAGTCTCCAGCTGCCATTTATAAAGGCTCTATCTAGTCTTTCGCGGATTAAAAATTGAGCATGTCTCTGATTAGACCATGTATATATAGGGCCTGAGTAACCCAAATTGATCAATCCACAATGATTTATCAAATTTTGAAATTCCCGGAGTTCATGATCAGGGAGAGATAGACCACCTTCCTTTTCAGAGGGAAACATGTTTGCATTAAAGTCCCCAAAACAATACCATGGCGAATTATAAGAATTCACAAAATTTTGAATTTCCTGCCAAATCTTGTAATGATAATTTTTCTTTGGACATCCATATACCCCAAGAAGAGCTCACTTGATAGGATTGTTAGACACCGAGATCTCTGTAATGATGATGTTGTTTGAAGTATGGATGATGAATAGTGAAATCGTCTCCTTCTAGATTAGCCATAAACCGCCAGATCTACTAGTAGTAGGAATAATGCAATAGTTAGGCCACCCAATCTTATCAATGATTTTTTTTATCTCTCCTCACTAAGTTTTTTCTTTGAGAGGAATGCGACTTTAGCTTGGGTAGCCCTGAGCAGTGAGATTATTGTTTGAACTGTCGGGTCACTACCCCCACCCCGACAATTCCAAGAGAATAGCTTCATTTTCTTTGCGGTTGTTCTAGGCCAACCGCCAGCACCCTTTCAATAGAGTTGTCATTGGATTGAGAGAAATTCCTTCTTTTAAGAAGGTTCTGGTTCTTTGATAATTGAGCTTTTTCCTTCCTTTAAGTCTAGTTCTGTCTTTAAAACTTGGGCCTGAGATTTTAGTAGAAAGTTCATGTCTTTTGGAGACTAGGATATCGAACTCTCTAGCTCTTGCTTTTCCTCATTCTTTCCCCATCTTTTGTCTTGCATCTGTTTGATAAGTAGTTGATACACTATCCAACAGAGTATCGTGTTCCATGGGCTCTATGAGAGCCAAAAAGTCTGGGTTTGACATTACTGTGTTGACAAGGGGAGCTGGGACTTGGGTGAACATTGATACCCACGTGGATACATTATCCACAGATTTTGGGGTCTTTGACGTGTTGACCTCTCCTTGTTGGACTATGTGGGCCCAATTGGTAGTTTGGGTCAATCCCCCACTTTCCCCTTTGGGCTAGGATTAGGTGCGAAAATCTGCTTTTCCTGATGTATTAGAATGACATCAGGGAGCTGACACATCAGTGCCGAAAAGTGACTTTCACTTTTTGGGGGGTGCTTATCACTTTTCAATGTTGATGTGTCCACC
>JAOXJP010257716.1:0-21330 GCA_025762735.1 Platanus orientalis | reverse complement strand
GTGTATAGCCATCAACTATTGCACTCCAAACCCTATGGTCGAATGCATTAAAGAAGATCTTAATGCTAGATTTTCAATACGCATAGTCACTTTCATTGAAGAATGGAGGCATACTAATGGACATACCACTATCTCCTCTAGCCATCTTGGATTTTTGCTAGGATCTTACTCAAGTTGTTAAGCCCTATACGAGTAACATAGACTCTGATACCAATTGAAATACCTATAAGATTATCCTAGATGGAGTGAATTGGATATAAAAATTTATTCTAACCATTTTTGTAAGTATTGGGACTGATTTCAATTGTATTTTAATCTTCTTAAAATGAGACCAAGTGTGTGTGTGCTACAATGTGCCTACTCAAGTATTTTATTAAACACATAATGAGATAGAGTAGCAATGTGCATAAAATAAAGAGATAAACAATCACACACTCAATCCACAACAAGAGATTTATAGTGGTTTGGCACGATGGCCTACGTCTACTCGTCTAAAGCTCATTATCGAGCTTAGGTATATTTCATTTAGATTGTCTAATATAACCTAGGTAAAAAACATACAAAACCTTACTACTTGCACACTGCAAGCTACACAATACACTCAGTCTCTCCTACAAGTGTTGTCAACTTCCTGTGTCTCTAGTGGAAGCAAAGCAATATGAGGATGAATGAATATGCAAATAAATGCAAAGAGGATAACAAATATTACCATTATTTGGTTGATGTTGTTGTTCTTACCACGTGGGAGTGCTCCTCATTGAGATGATTTGCCTTATACATCCACACTTCTTTAAGCTTTAGCTGTAGGACTCCTTGAGCTAGGCCAACCACAAATGGGTTTTCACTAAGGATAACCCAAATCACACCTCTAAAAAAGATACTAACTAAGCAGAGCTGACAGGGAAGCAAGAGAGATTCTTGAGGGGCTATCAAGCTTTAAGCTCAAGTAATGGAGGAGAAAAGATTTTTCACTCTTGGAGGCTCACTTTTGGCAAGGAAAATAACACTCTTGAATGCTTGAAGTGTTTTCCCTAAAGGGAAACTTTTCATTTTATAAGGGACAGAAAAGGCTCAGAATCCTTGGATTAGAATCTTTTCAAACAAGCAAGTAAAATTGGCCCTGTATTCAAAAAAAAGTTTTGGCGCACTTACAAAATTTCACAGGCATGACCAGTCACAAGGCCCTTTTTTATCCGATCCTGTCTAAGCATGGGGATGAAACATGGTGTGGGCTCATGACTTAAGTCTATAACCATGCCATGACCGAGCATGGACTTTGTGACCGGTCACGTAGGGTTAGGACCCATTCCATGATCGATCACAAGAAGAGGCCTAACTCCTGGGGCCTTTTTTTCTTTACGTGACCGTTCATGGACTTTGTGGTCAGTCACAAACAAAGAAAAAATTGTTTTCTCTGTTTTGTGAGCCCAGGGGATGTCTAAAGGTCTTAGGGTCTTCCTACATGTGTGAGGACACACTTTAGGCCATAATACATACACCATATGAAGCTACATGCATTCTTTTACCTTTTGGGGTTGTGGAACCCATCTTAAGTATTGGTCTTTAAGGCTTGTGTCTTGCAGTTTCTTCCAACATTTGCCCATGGATTGACAAATGATGCGAATGTATCAACAAAAGTGATATTTGGTTTATCTCTATAATTAAATTCATTGGAAAATCATGTGAACTTCTGAATTTTTTTAAATTATATTGAACTCGTTGATTCTATGGAACTCTATGTTTCTTATGTGATTATGTGAACTATGTGGACCATTGAATCCTATTACATGTTTTTGAATCATTGATTTATGTGAAATCTTAGTGAACTATTGTGACTTCGATCTTAAGAATATTGAGTTATGTACTACCATCGAATCCAAGTGAATCATATATCTTTAAAATGATTGAACCATGACAGGGCCATGCTTATTTTATTTATGCATCATAGAACTACTCTAACTATTGAACCTATGTGAACCTTCGAACTTATTGATGTGAACCCTTTTGGACTTTGAACCTTTGACTATCTTTGGGTCCCATCACCAGGCTAAGTATGACCTTTGGACTTTGACTTCTTTGGGCCCTGTCACTGAGCTAAGTGTGACATTTGGAGTTTGACCTCTTTGGGCCCTGTCACTGGGCTAAGTGTGACCTATGAACTTTGGACATGCTTTTGGTTCACAAACTTTTGTGCCTATTTTTGGGGCTAAAGAAATCTCATGACCCTTCCTTAGGGTTATAGCAAGGACTCAGGACCCTAACCGTGGGGTTAACCAGAGCATATGAATACTTTATATTGAACCTTTGGATATAAAAAATTGGACCTTTGAACATTGAACTTTAGACCCTTCGAATATCGAACCATGTGAACTCCGAACACTTCAAACATAGAACTTTGAACACTTTGAATCTTTGAACTCTGAACATTAACAATATTGAATTTCAAACACTTTAAGCCATGTGAAATCTGAACACTTTGAAATAGTGAACTTTGAAAACTTTAAACCATTAAACATCGAATTTTTCAAGACTAACATATGTCATTGAACTTATGAGCTTTGATCTCCACATCGAAATATTATTCAAACTCATAACTATGTATGGACCTTTGACTTCAGTTTGACATTTAACTATTGTTATGTTTGTACTAGCATGATTGTACT
The DNA here is from genome assembly GCA_025762735.1 of Platanus orientalis. NCBI lineage: Eukaryota > Viridiplantae > Streptophyta > Magnoliopsida > Proteales > Platanaceae > Platanus > Platanus orientalis. The sequence goes on along the minus strand of JAOXJP010257716.1, from coordinate 18,667 downwards.
CATTACTTCAATCTTTGTCTAGTTTGTATTGACCTTTGAACATGCTAGTGTTCAGACTCATGTTTACTTCAAATTGTCTATAGTTTGTTAGATTGCCTACAAGTTGGGATCATGCAGCCATTTTTTTTTTCATACTGATTTTTGTTATAGGTTCTCCATCCAAGAGACTTGCTATGGCATCCTCAGTTTTTATTCTATCCTTACATCTGTTATAGACATATTTTAGGACCCTTCTATGTTGGGCCCATCCTTTTGGATTAGTAGACATTCATTTCATATGTATATGTTTTGGTTGAGAGGGCACCCTAGTGATGTGGATATTGATTACTCTACTATGTTGATTGTCATAGGAGCTTCTAGTGTTATTTCCATTGTGACTCATTGTTATTGGACTATTGTGATCTATGTGACTTTGACATATGCTTTCGCAATTTAGTGAACTCTGACTATTGAATTAAGTGGAATTAATGGACTATTAGACCTTAGAATTTTGGCCCATGATTGGGGTATTATTATTGGCTAGTAGATTGTGAAAGTAACAATCCTAATTTGGGGCTCATACAGATCCCATATTCGAGTCCGGGTTTAGGGCATTAAACCAAATATTGTTCAATCTATTGTATTGTCAGTTTCATACCAAAGGTAGATGTGTTGTATAGGAAATGGTTCTTTGTAATTAAGACTGCCTAAGTTTGTAAAGCGTGAAAAACAAGCAACCAAGCTAAAGTAACACCAAGCAACATCTGAACATGAAGAAATTCTACAAGCTATCCAAAGTCAAGTTCAATCAAGTGAAGAACTTCAAGAGTACAAGGCAATTGTACAAGTGCTAAAATAGGTAAAGACAAGCTATGCCTTCTCCTAAAATTGGTTAAGTGCTCAAGTGCCTTATATGGACCAAGGTTAGATTTAGGATGACCTAAAAGACCAATTTATGACCCTAGGCTAAGCCTCAAACCAAAGCCAAGTTTTAATTGTGTAAAAAAATCTCAAAAATTCATAACATAGGACTTGGCTTGGTTTGAGCGCTTGAATGGACCATGCAAGTGCTCGAACTTGCTCAATCTCAGAAAACCAATAATCTCCCAAACTCAAGTGCTCGAATAGCACTCTTTGAGCGCTTGAATAGCACCCGAAGAGGGCAATCCAAGCACTCGAACAACCCAGAATTGGAAACTCTCAATTCCGCAGGTTTGCAATGGCTAGTTCTTTTACCATTAGAATATAGTCATTGGGGCTCAAAAAGAGGTGTTTTTTACATTATAAATAGATGTCTTAATCTCCATTAAGACTAACTAATTATATACAATTGATTAAGCTATCTTTGGGGGAGTTTCGAGCTTAGCAAAAATCTTTTTGTTTAATTCTATAGGCATATCTTTATGTGAAGCAAAGCTACAGGACTTTGGAATACTTATATTGGTATATCTTGTTTACCCAGTTGTGTTGAGAGTATATAGACTCAATCTTTGAGTCTAATTGAGATCTTACTTGCACCAAAGCAATATCTAGCTTAAAGAGCTCTCAAAACTGTGTACCATAGTAACATTAGCCTAACAAGAGGCTTGAGCATAACTACAACATACTCTTTTATTGCAATTTGATCTTCCGCCAAAGCCACCAGAAGTGGAAGATTGAAGTCCACTGGAGCCATTGGACTAGAGCACTCGTCGGAGACACCAAGTGCAAAATCTTCGTTCATTGGAGACACTAGAGGAAGTTGAGTAAGTTTATCGATTTTGTTTTGTAATTGTTAGTCGACTATTAATAAAAATCAACCAGGCTCATAGAGTGGAGCTGTTTGACAGTAGACATAGGCTGGTGTGTTGAACAACTATAAATAGTTGTCTTCCTTGTGTGGTTGTGCAATATCTTGTTCTTTACTTTTAGATACTTGCATTTGAGTTTGACACATACACTTTAATTTTATTTTCGTACAAACTCTAAAATAGAACTACTCGCCTTGCTTCCACTCTGTTATAGGCAACTAAAAGCAACGATGGATCCTCGTGGTGGTTAACATCTTTTTGCCAATCTACTTAAGTCAAAATTATTGTGTGCCAACTTAAGTACATTGGGGAGGTTTTAAAACTGTAAGAACTTAAAGTGAAACTAAGATTGGTTTGCTCATTTGTAATTTTGCATTAATTAAGTAAACCAAAGAAGTTTTTAACAAGAAAAGTTAGAATTATATTCACCCCCTCTAGGATTACTTGGGACTAGAATTTCAGTTAGTATCAGAGCGAGTTGCTCCTTAAAGGGCATAACAACCCAAGCTCGATCCTCGAATCTAATCCTAGATAGCAATGACTTCTAAGGAAGAAGGTAGTACTACAAATAGACCACCCTTTTTGATGGGTCAATTATACATATTGGTAGGCCCCGATGAATGTTTTCATCAAGTTGATGAATATAGAGACTTGGATTGTAGTAGGGATCATTTATACCAAGCTAAAAGACAAATTATAAAAGGACTAGGATGCTGCAGAAAAGGCTGTATATCTTTCCTATTACAAGGCACTAAATGCAATCATTTGTATTGTAAGGATGAATTTAGGAGAATTTATGGACTCCAAATCTCCAAAGAAGCATGGGACCTACTCGAGGTTATCCATGAGGGTACAAGCATGGTGAAGCAGTCTAAGCTCCAGATGGTCACCTGCAGCTTTGAGACCCTACGTATGAAAGATGATGAAAAATTCATCGACTTTCACACGAAACCTTAAGACATCATGAATTCAATGAGAAGGCTTGGAGAATAAATAAAAGACTCCAAAATTGTAAGAAAAATTCTAGGTTTCTCTCTAAGAGATTTTACTCAAAGGTAACCACTATAGAATAATGCCAAGTCTTAGAGAAAATGAAGTTAGAAGGATTAATTGAATCAATTTAAACCTTTGAGTCAAAATTTAGACCCCCAACCAAAAAGAGTATAACCTTAAAAGTTGAAAATCAATATAGTTTCGAAGATGATTCAGATGTTGATGTGGCTTTTGTGGTTAAAAAATTAAGAAAATGAAATTGCTCTAAAGTAATCCTAGATGGAGGGAGGGTGAATAGGATTTCTAAATTAATTTACTCCCTTTTCAATTTTAACTTGGGATTTGTTTTAAACTTTTTAACTTAGCCCAAGTGTGTGTGTGCTCCAAGGTGTCTACTCAAGTATTTTGTCAAACATGTGCTATATAAGAGTAGTAAAGAATATTCAAGTAAAGAGACCAACAATCACACACACAAACTATAACAAGAGATTTATAGTGGTTCGACACTAGGGCCCATGTCCACTCTTTTAAAGCTCACTGCCAAGCTTAGGTATATTTCATTTAGGTACTATTACAACCTAGGCCAATATACAAACCTTAATACTTTTTTACAAGCAAGCTAAACAACAACACTCGGTGTCTCCGACAAGTGAGTACTACTTCCAGTGTCTCTGGTGGAGGTAGTTAAGCTTCTGGTGTCTCCGACAGAAGAAAAACAAGAATAAAAATAAATATGAATGCAAATAAATGCAAAGTCAAGAAAATATTACCACAAGTTGGTTGATGTTGCTAGTTACTCAAAGTTGGGTGCTCCTTGTTGAGCTAGTTTGCCTTAGCTACCCACAAACTCTAAGAACTTGGCTCTAGTGCTCCTTGAGCTTAGCCAAATGTGAGTTTCCTCTAGGAAAATGGCTCATCACAAGTTCTCCTAAATAGTAGTAGAGTGGTATTCAAGAGGAGAGAAAGGGAGAATCTAGTGAAGAATGCTAGCTACTTAAGCTCAAAACCAGTGGGCAATGGTGTTTTTTCACAGTGGACGATGCTCTCAATATAGTAAGCTTTTGAGCTCTCTCTAAAATAGATTGAAGTGTTGGAGGTCTTTACCCTAATAGGAAAGTTCTCATTTATAGGGTTGAGGAGCACCCATGGTCTTTGGATTAGAATCTTTTATAAGGGGTAACATTTTGGAGCCTTGGATTTGAAAAATGGAATTCAAATTTCGAAAAACTCTCCTTGAAGTTTGTGTTTTAAATTTGTTCCAAAAATTCCCTCATAACCGATTACTTAATCCGCAATCGATTACGGGCCACACTTAGACTCACAATCGATTGTTTGATCCCAAATTGATTTCGAGTATGAGAGTTTTAGTCCAAATCGATGTTGCAATCGATTATGACCTATTAGTTTTGGCCTCGAGAGTTTTAGACTGTGCCCAGTTTTCACTCACAATCTAATGTGTGACCCGCAACCGATTGCGCCAAAATTGATTACTTGATGCGCAATCAATTACAACTCCCAGATTCTCAGCACTTGGTTTTGGGCACTGTGGGGGGTCTGTCCTTGGGTCTTTTAGCTTTGGATTTTGTGCGAGACCTATCACCATGTCTAGATTGATTTTAAGGTATTAAAATGATATGCAGTGCATGCTTTATATCTTTTTTGGTGTGGCAAATCCAAGATAGCTTTCAATCTCTTCTTCGGGTCTTTGGTCCTTTTTATCTTCATGTCTTGAACTTGTGAGAGCATAGGACACTTATAAGACACATACCACTACCCATTTGACCATGGGATTGACATACATCAACAATCTCCCCCTAATCAATTCCATGGCAAAACCCAAATACATTGAAATACACAATATACATGATTCCCCAAAACCTAATTACGTAGACTCAAATAGGCACAAGACTAGACATTAAGCTCAACATCTTAGTCTTCAAGACTTGTGCTTTGAGTCAAAGAGACCTGTAATCACAATCACAAAACAACCACATTTCTCATGCCAAAAGAATAAGATAAGAGCAATATAAGTTTAGATGAGCAAGCATGAGATACAATTAGGTGCTTAAGGTTCAACAGGTTATATGAGTTTGTTTTGTTTTGGTGGGTGTGTATTCCCCCTATTTGTGTGCTCTCCCCCTATACGTTGGGTGTAACTCCCCTACATGTGTAAAGTGTCCCCCCCCCTCACTTTCACAAATCATAACCTCCCATAACCACATCTCATGTGGATTTAAACTATTTCTCCCCGTTTTTGGAAAGAATTGATAAGTATGTAAACAAGCAAACCATAAGCCATAAGAAGATAAAAGAAATTGGACAAGCTAAAATTCATTCATTTATAGTAAAAGTGAATTGCACAAGAAAGCTCACGAGGTAACAAACAAACATTAGGGGACTCCCTTATGTACAACAAAAAATAAGCCTCTTACTAGAAAAGAGCCCCTATAGGACACTAAAAACATCTATACAATATAAAAAAGAATACATGCCCCTAAGACAAAAGTCCAGGTGAAACCATGAGATCACTCATCATCAGAGTCACTCTCATCATCATTGGGTGCTACCATTGTTTGTCATCCTGCCTCTCCCTCATTACTCTGGCTCTCACTCTCCTCCTCCTCATCATCATCCTCATTATCATCACCTCCAGTTGCACTACCACAAATCGCATTCCCCACTGCCACATCCTCATCCTTGGGCTATGGATCCTCCTAAAATTGAGGGGCCAGGATGTTGACGGCCTCCTCTCCCTTAGGTTCATCGTCAATGTCAAACCCATTGACTGATCCCAGCTAAATGGGATGGTTCGGATGATTGACATTATAGCTTGCTACCAGCTTCTTTTGATTGGAGGCAAGTGTCTTCTAGTTCTTCAAAACCTTTGAGACCTTGCACACTAGCTTGTGTAGCAGTCCCATCATAGTAGACTTGATCGATGTAGAGCAGGCTTTAGATGGCCCGAGTGTCAGTGTAGCGGTGGAGGAAGGTGTTGCTGCAGTGGTTTGGATTAGACCCATCTTCCGTAGGGTCTCGTGACCCATGGCTCTCTCATCCTTCTTGCCCTTAGGTGCTATCTTGGAGGGAACCTTCTTTGTCTGCATGATGTGGGTGACTAGCATCAGATAAGGTAAGCTACCAATGGAGTGTGTTGATCCATGTGCCTGGATCATCATGTAGCAGATGATGGAGGGAAAGTCAATCCTCTGCGAGTCGAGGATGGCATCTATCAGGTAAGTAATAATATTAGTGAGACTGCTCCGGTTGGTGGTAGGGAGAATGTTGTAGGTGAAAATCCAGTGGAGGACTTGGACCATCGGCCTATAATCCTTGTGGGCAAGATTCTCATACTAGTTGGTGAAACGGCCACACAATCTCTCCTCCCTTGCTACCTTCTGCTTCAAAGAGAGCCTGTGGATCGAAAGGGCAATGGGGTCCTATGTGGCTCGAGGTACCCCTAGAAGATGGGAAATATAATTGAGGTTGACCTTCAAAGGCACCCACTCACTATCATTTTGAATGAGTTCATCTCGTTGTTGATATCAAAGAAGTTGATGTAGAAAATGTACTCCGCTTCTTCTTAGACGGGCCTCGACATAGACATGAGGGGCATCCACTGTCGTTCCTCTAAAATCTCTATCAATCTAGCCATGCGGAGAGTCTTCGGATCCATAAAGCATTCAATGATGATGGATTGTATAATGAAGATCCTCTAGCAGTGCTCTAAGCTCATAGAATCACAACATGGGGAGAAAGATCCCACATTCCTCTTTGAACAAGGCTGGGGTGGAGAATCCGCCATAGCTCGCTTCCCGAGTTTCCAAGAAGGATTCGAGGATGATCCACCTTTGGATGTAGTCTTTTTTATGTGAGGAGGCATGACGAAAGATTAAAAAACTAAGATCTAGAGATGGGAGACTAAAAACCTTGGTTGGGAGGCTCTAGGGAGAGGAATAAACGTGAATCGAGTGAAAAAATGGGAGAAATAACATCTCGTGCCTATTTGAATTGCATGCAAATATTGTCCCCAAAATGCCCCTAAAATCGATTGTGTGATCTGTAATCGATTTAGGCATAATCGATTGCTTGATCTGTAATTGATTGTAGATTAGGTAACCGATTTCGACTTTGGTGCTGGGCATTTTTTGCTTAAAAATTTTGGAGTGGGATCTCCCCACTTTCTACCAAAGTACTACCCAAGCTCCCTTGATCTTTATCCTCTCCTAGCACTGCACCCATGAACTTGGGAAAGCCCAAATGGTTTCCCTAAATGGTGCACAATCCTATAGCACTCCGAAGGAACTCAAATTGCTTGGAATCAAGAGGTTTAGTTAAGATATCTACAGGTTGATATTCGGTATTGACATAGTCTAAGGACACAATCTTTTCTTCCACTAATTGATGAATGAAATGGTGTCTAATGTCGATGTACTTTTTCCTAGAATGTTGGACTATATTCTTAGAGATATCAATAGCACTGTTGTTGTCTATAAATAAGCTCATGGTGCCTTGTTCCAACTTATAGTCTCTTAGCATTTGCTTTATCCACAAGAGTTGGGTGCATCCACTACTGGCTGCAATATACTCAGCCTCGACAGTTGATAATGAGATGGAGTTTTGTTTCCTGCTGTGCCAAGAAACAAGATTGTTGCCCATATAGAAGCAAGCTCCACTCGTGATTTTGCAATCCTCCACATCGCCATCCCAGTTAGCATTTAGGTATCCCGCAAACTCATATGTGGTGCCAAATGGGTACCACAACCCGAACTCCATAGTCCCATGGACATAACGGATAATCATCTTAGTTGTCTTAAGATGTGACTCTTTAGGGGTAGCTTGATACCTAGAACCACCACCTACACTAAAGGTAATGTCTGGTTTGCTTGCAATCAAGTAGAACAAAACTCCTAATAATGCTCCTACAGTAGGTGGAGTTGACCTCAGCTCCCTCAAGGTCTTTAGTGATCTTATCACTTGTACTAATGGGGGTGATAGCTGGTTTGGATTCTTGCAACCCAAACTTGGAGATTAGGTCTTTTGAAAACTTGGTTTGGCTCAAAAAGATGTCATCATTTATTTTCTTCATTTGAAGACCCAAAAAAAACCTTAGTTCTCCTTCCATACTCATCTTAAATTCTGATTTCATTTTTTGGGTAATACCATGAGACATCTCCTCATTGGTAGACCCAAAAATGATATCGTCTACATATATCTGAGCTATGAGTATGTGACCATTTTTCTTTTTAATGAAGAGTGTTTTATCCACACTTCATCGATCAAAATGGTGATTAAGAAGAAATCTAGTGTGTCTCTCATACCAAGCTCTTGAAGCTTGTTTGAGACCATGAAATGCCTTCTTGAGTTTGTATACGTAGTTCAATGAGGGTCCACAAATCCCTCATGCTTCTCGACATATACTTCTTCTTGAAGAATTCTATTTAGGAATGCACTCTTGACGTCCATCTGATATAATTTAAAATTTAAATGACATGTTATGGATAAGAGGATCCTAATAGACTTCCACCTCGCAACAGGGACAAATGTCTCCTCAAAGTCAATGCATTCTATTTGGGCATACCCCTTTACAACAAGTCTGACCTTGTTCCTTGCCATTGTACCATGTTCATCATGTTTGTTCTTGAAAATTCATCCAGTACCAATGACATTCTTGTTAATTGGTCTTTCAGTGAGAAACCATACATCATCCCTTTGAAATTGATTTAGTTCCTTTTGCATGGTCAAGATTTATTCTGGATCATTTAGAGCCTCCTTAACACGTTTTAGCACTATCTTGGATGTGAAGCAAAAGTGACTAAGGATATTTTCAATTTGTCTCCTACCCTTCACTCCAATGTTAGGATCACTAATAATGTCTCCTCGTGACAACCCATTGGTGAACCTCTTGTCCTTGGGCTGGAGTTGAATTTCTTCAACATCATCTTTGAAACTAGATTGAGAAGAGTGCTCTTCTTGATTCTCTCAGGATTTCTCAATTTCTAATTGAGATGAGCTCTCATTATCATGGTTAGACAACACCACTGTCAAGTTTTCTTACTCATAAGTTACCTCAAAGTCATCTACCACTACATTTATCGACTCTTACATGGTGTGAGTCCAAATGTTGTAGACACGGTAGGCTCTACTAGTAGTAGAGTATCCTAAGAGTATGGTCTCATCGCTCTTTCCACCAAACTTACCAAGATGTTCTCTATCTTAAAGAACATAGAAAGTGCTACCAAATACTTTAAAGTATTTGACAGTTGGCTTTTTACTACTCCGTAATTCGTAGGGTGTTATAGATGTACCCGGTCTAAGATAGACACGGTTAGAGACATAGCACGTTGTGTTAATTGCCTCAGCCTAAAACCTCTTGGCTATGTTTTTGCTAGTAAGCATTGACATAGCTATGTTGAGAAAAGTTCTATTATTCCTTTCAGCCACTCCATTTTGTTGGAGAGTTTTTGGGGCTGAGTCTTACTAAGTCTTGCAAGAACCCTAAAGTTGAGGTGTCCTAATCTTTAATGCCAAATATTGGTCTCATCCTTTTGGGTCATAAGACAAGTGTCCCCTTGTTAAGGATGGGGTTCAATGGCATAGCAATTATCACTTATCCTCACTCATTCAGCTAAGATGTTGTATTCTTTGTGATCCTTGATCACACATCCATCTTTGCCAAATTTCACTTTATAGCCTTATCACACATTTAGCTAATGGTTATCAAGTTAAGTTTAGAGCCTCGATGAGTTATGGATTGTCGGGGGTTGCTATGGTTCCTACCCTAAGGATTTTGACAGTGTTTCCATCACTAAATGTGACATATCCACCTTGAGCATCCTCAAGTTTGATAAATAAGTCTCTCTCACCGGACATGTGTTTAGAACACCCACTATCAAGATACCATCTTGATGAGCTTTTAGCTCTTAGTACAGTGTGAATGACCAAACACTTTGGGTCATCCTTTCTCACCTATACTCTCTTAACCTTGGAAGGTTTAGAGATTTGCCTTTTGTCATTTTGTTAGGCTAAGTCATTCTTTCTTTGAAGGTTTCTATTTTCAATATTTTAAAAATAATTTTCTTATTGATATTCTTCCCATTTTGCATTCTTCTAGTTTGCATTCTTTAGGTTTTCATGTCATTTGTCCTCTTTCTATAATCCACCTTAATGTGTCATTCTAAGTCACAATAATAGCAATAGAATAGGGACCTTCTAGGTGCATGGGATTGAGTTGTCTTCCTTCTAGGTTGTTCATTATAGAATGATTATTGGGCTCTTCTAAGTTTTCTATATTGACTCAGTTGTGCCTTAGTCTTCCTAGAAGTGGAGGCATTCCCTTGGAATCCTCTATAAGTGGAAGCCTTGTTTGCTTGAAACTTATTTCATGCCTCTTTGGCATAGGAATAAGGTTTGTTCATTTCTTGAGCTCCTTTAGAGGAAGATGCTTGATTAGATTGAGGTCTAGTCCTAATCACTTGTGCATAGGATCTTTATTGGGGTTACATGGATCTCTCCTAATCTCTACCTTGACTCATAGGTGCTTTACCTTTGAATGAGGTAGGTGTTCTCTTCTCAACCTTGTTTGACCTTTGATAGGGTCTTTATAGCTTCACCTTTTCCTTTCCCTTCTTGAAAGGTTATGGAGATGGTTGTGGAGATGGTTGAATAGATCCTTTAGCTTTGACAAATCCAGCCTTGGATCGTTGAGTTGAGGAAAAGGCATTGGCCTCATAATTATAGCCTAGTCCAGTCATATCCCTATAGTATTTACCCATAGTGAGCATCTTTTCAAATTTTCCATTTCCTTGGGCAAGAAATGAGATGTTCTTCCTCTTATCTTATTTAAGCTACTTGTTTATTTGAGGTAATCAAGGGGTTTCCTTATGAGTTGAACACAAGTCAAGATGAGAGATTTGTTTCTCTCATTTAGAGTTTTGACTTGGTCTTCCAACTCTTGGATGAGTGATTCATCACTATAAGACTCATCATTTTCTTCTTCTAAAGTTTTGAGATTCTCCTCAAGCTTAAGAACCCTGTTGAACAATTTTTTATTGTTCTCAAGAAGTTTTCTATTTTCATGCTTCCTATCGTCTTTTTCTAAGCCTAGAAATAGTCTAGAGTCATTGAGCTTTTTCTCTAATTTCACTATTTTTAGGCTCATCTCCTCCTTGGCATATAAAAGCAAATAATTTTATTTAGAAATATCCTTTTCTTTTTCACTTTTTAAAGAAGACTCTTGTTTAATAGTGGAGATAGTGTCTTTGAGGGACTTTGACTTTTCAGTCAATTCAATGATTTCCCTCTTAAGTTGCTTGTTCTTCTTTCCCAACTCTATACTTTGCAAAAAAAAAGTCATCAAATGTCTCTTGTGCATCATAAATCTCCTCATCTTCTTTATACTCTCCCTCGTCTTCACTCGAGTCACTTATTTCCAAAAGTGAGCTTGTGAGAGTACCAAAAGCCATAAAAACTTTGATCTCTTGTGAGGGAGCTTCCACACTACTTTAGAACTCATCTTCTGAAGTCTCAGACTCATCATCTCATGTGGTGGCCATGACTTTGCATTTTGACTTATACTTGCTCTTTTTATTGCCATAATCATTGGCAATATGTCCCCTTCCTTTGTACTCAGAAAATGTGAGTTTCTTTAGAGAAGTCCTTCTTCTTGTAACTGGGGTAAGACTTTCTCATTTGTTTGTTCTTGGAGTAATCTTTAGTATTTCTTTGAAAGAACTTCCTGAACCTCTTAGCAACAATAACTAAGTCATCATCCGAATCTTCATTTGATTAGAGGGTTCTTCTACTTTAAGGGCAATGCCCTTCTTCTTGGTAGGTTCCTTAATGGTTGCTTCAAATGTTTAAACTGAGCCAGTCAACTCCTCTAGTTTCATAACTTCTAGGTCTTTGCTTTCTTCTATGACAATTACCTTAGGTCTAAACCTTTTGGGGAGAGACCTAAATACTTTTTTAACCACCTTAGAGTTGGGAATATCCTCACTTAAACTCCTCATAACATTTACCAAGTTTGACAATTTGGCGTTGAATTGAAAGATTTCTTCATCCTCCTCCATCCTAAGAGCTTCAACTTATGCCATGTACATTTGAAGCTTGAACATCCTTACGACGCTTGTACCCTCATGGGTAATGGAAAGAAGCTTCCACACTTCCTTTTTCGTCTTAAGATGAGCTATCCTCCTAAACTCATCTAGGGTTAGGCCACTTGCTATAGCATTCAATGCCCTAAAGTTGAACTTTTGAGTATCCACCTTGGTAAGCGTCCACTCACTTCTTGGTTTGTCGAACTGTGTATAACTATCGACAATTGCACTCCATACCCTCAGGTCATAGGCATTTAAGAATATCTCCATCTGAGATTTTCAATAGTTATAGTTTATTCCATTAAAGAATAAAGGGGTGCTATTGGACATACCACTATCTTCTCTAGCTCATCTAGGATTTTTGCTAGGACCTTACTCGGGATGTTAAGCCCTATGTGAGTAACCTAGGATCCGATACTAATTAAAATTACTCTAAAGTAAACATAGAGGGGGTGGCGAATAAGATTTCTAAATTAATTTACCCATTTTTTAATTTTAACTAGGGATTAATTTTAATCTTGTTAACTTAGCCCAACTGTGTGTGTGTGCTCTAAGGTGTCTACTCAAGTATTTTGTCAAACATGTGCTATGTAAAAATAGTAAAGAACATTCAAGTAAAGAGACAAGCAATCACATACACAAACCACAATAAGATATTTATAGTGGTTTGGCACTAGGGCCTATGTCCACTCTTCTAAAGCTCACTACCAAGCTTAGGTATATTTTATTTAGGTACCATTACAACCTATGTTAATATACAAACCTAACTACTTGCTCACAAGAAAGATAAACAATAACACTGAGTGTCTTCGACAAGTGTGTACTACATCCGGTGTCTCTGATGGAGGTAGTCAAGCTTTCGGTGTCTTCGGCGGAAGTAAAGAAACAACAATAATGAATATGAATGAAAAGTCAAGAAAATATTAACTCAAGTTGGTTGATGTTACTAGTTGCTTAAAGTGGGGTGCTCCTTGTTGAGCTAGTTTGCCTTATCTACCCACAAGCTCCAAGAACTTGGCTCTAGTGCTCCTTGAGCTCAGCCAAATATAAGTATCCTCTAGGGAAAGGGCTCACCACAAGTTCTCATCAATAGTAGTAGAGTGGTATTCAAGAGGAGAGAAATAGAGAGAATCTAGTGAAAGATGTTAGTTACTCAGGCTCAAAACTAGTGAGCAATGACATTTTTCATAGTGGGGGATGCTCTCAATATAGTAAGCTTTTGAGCTTTCTAAAACACCTTGGAGTGTTGGAGTCGTTTACCCCAATGGAAAAAGTTTTCCCAAGGCCTTTGGATTGAAATCTTTTATAAAGGGCAACATTTTGGAGCCTTAGATTTGAAAAATGGAGTTCAAATTTCTAAAAATTCTCATTGAAATTTGTGTTTTAAATTTGTTCCAAAAATTCTATCATAAGAGATTTCTTGATCCACAATCGATTGTGGATCTCACAATCGATTATAAGCCACACTCAAACTCACAATCAATTGCTTAATCTCAAATCGATTTCGAGTCTAGGAGTTTTGGTCCAAATCGATGTTGCAATCGATTATGGCCTATAAGTTTTGGCCTTAGGAGTCTCAGATTGTGTCTAGATTTTAATCACAATCGATTGCGCGATCTATAACCAATTGTGCCAAAATTGATTTCTTGATCTGTAATCAATTACAACTCCCAGATTTTCAGTACTTGGTTTTAGGCACTGTGGGGAGTCTGTCCTTAGGTCTTTGGCTTTGGGTTTTGTGAGAGACCTACTACCAAATCTAGATTGGTTTTAAGGTATTAAAATGATATGCAATGGATACTTTATACCTTTATTAGTATGGCAAATCCGAGGTAGCTTCCGATCTCCTCTTTGGGTTTTTGGTCCTTTTTATCTTCACGTCTTGAACTTATTAGAGCATAGGACATTTACAGGACACATACCACTACCCATTTGACCATGGGATTGGCATACATCAACAAAAATCATGGCAAACATCAATCATAAATGGTAATAATCATTTTCTCCTTCAAATTCCACAAGGATCTAATTTTAATGCATTCAATCGTTGAAAGAAATTTAGGATTCCAATGAATCTATGATGGTAGTACAAAGAAATAAGTATATCTTACATAAAACATGCTCAAATATGAATACATCAAGTGATACCCATATGGAATTCAGAATTTCTTACAAACAAAGGATTCTACCAAGGCCTTATAGATGAACTCACTCTATAGAATTTATTAGAATCATCAAACACACATAGGTCTAGCAAGAAATGATGAAAAATTGTAATATCACCCAAAATGGCAATCAAAAATGAAGGAAAGTGCAAAAAATCAGAGGAGTAGAATAATCAACTTAGAAAATCACTAATCCTCCATAGATTTAGCATTTGGATGAAGTAAACTCACTCACCTTCAAAGATAAAGGAATAAGAATGAAAAGGGAACTGATATTTCATCCCAAACTAAAGATCACAAATGAATAAATAAGCAATAAGACAAAGGAGTAGCCTATCATTTATGAAAACTCGCAAAATCTCATAGATCTATAAATCAAGGGATTAAATATTTCAAAACTTCAAAGACTTTACAATCAAGTGATAAAGAAATTAAAATACTAGCCAAATGGATGAATAATCACAAGGAAACAATAGAAGAAACAAGGGGAGTAACACATCGTGTATGAACACTCACAAAAATCTCATAGATCTACAAATCAAGTAGAGTGAACTCACCAAAACTTCATAGATTAACAATCAAATGATGAATAAACTAAAATACCAATCAAATGGATGAATAACCATGAAGAAATGGTAGATGAAACAAAGATGCAACACATCATGTATGGACACTCACCAAAACTTAGCTTCCTTCTTGTTCAAGCTTTCTAATCCTCTAATACCTCATTTTCTTTACTCTTCTCTTTTGTAAAATGATGTAGAAAAAGTGTTGACTAGATAGAGAATAGAAATTTAGGAAACAAAATGAGTTAAACTAGTGGATTTTCAAAGTTGGGAGTGAAACTTACCCAATTTAGGGAAGAACTCCCTCTTCTTCTCCCTAGCCTCTCTAATCCCTCTAACATTTACTATTTTTGTTCTAAATGACCTAAATGAGGGTTTATAAGGGTTTTAAGTCATCATATAAGAGATCTCACTCATGTGGGGGACAAATAAGGGCAAGCCACATCATAAAACTGGTAAAAATCGTAATTTTTAGACGTTTCAGAGTTTCTGGGCGTGACATGATCGATCACGGAACATGATCAGTCATGAAGTTTGTGACTTGTTACTATTTGTGATCGATCATGGGGTTTGTGATTGATCATGGGCATCACTCGAAAGGTGTGCTTCTTAGGTGTGATCGATCACACCTCTTGGGTCATGAATGGTGAACTTTCAATTTTGACATCTTGAAATAAAATTGACATAACTTTCTCTAGGAAACTCATTTTTGAAAAGTGTTTATTATGTTGGAAACTAGACTCGAAAACCTTTCCAAAAAGGTATTGATCATGCTCTAGTTCACTCAAGATTAGTATTAGTGGTCCTGAGAAGTTATCCCAAATACACTCTTAAGAAATTTTGAAACTTGACAAGTTCATGGTCTAATCTTGGGTTCGACATTTCTAACTTGGTCCGAGGGGTTCCTATACCACTCTTAGGTCATTCTAAATATGTATAATGACTATTTTATCCTTACATGTGTTAAATTATAGTTTTTCCCTTTAAGTGCAATGCGGGGTGTTACATGCCTAGCCGAACGGAGGCTGAACGCGCCTACGTCCGTTCGGCCACAAAAGGCCGAACAGTCCCAAATGTGTTTAACCTAGTACGGTCAAACAACCCGCCAAACTAAAAGAAAATTGAAAAAACTTCGAAAAAAGTGGTTGTTTTTGTAAATGTAAATCTTGACTTTTATGTTTCTTTAAACTAATTTTTCACCCCAAAATTTGTTACCTGATGGATGGATGTCGTCATTACTAGAGGTAGATGGCAGTTGAACTTGTTGTCGTCGAGGCATGATTCATGTCACCAGTGACTTAATGGAGATGTGGACGTTGTTGGAGAAGAGAGGAGAAATAGGGAGGGAGTACATGGTTGGAGAAAGGAAGGAAGAGGGAAGGAGAAAGAGGTTTGAAATGGAGGTGTGCTTAGAAATTTAGGAGGTGTGGGGTTTAAGAGATCGGTTATAGGAGGGGTATGAAAGAAAGGGTATAATGGGAAATGTAGGAAGGGTGCTTAGAAAAAAAATAAGATGTGAATAGAAGCTCGCAAAAGAAAATCACTGACATCTATTGTTGTCAAATTAACCTATTATATTACTATTTGGAATGAAAAAACACACATGATGATTTATCAACAAGGACAACACAACAATTTTGAGTAGGTATGATTCTGTCCTAGTCCTAACATGCCCAACCCAATTCCCTGTTATAAATATGCGTCATGACAAATCCATTCACATCAAATAAAACATCTTTTTTTGATAGATAATTATAGGTGAAGACAGGTTTGAACCCAGGTCTGTGGTATGACACCCACAGACTTTCCTAACTTAGCAAGTTGAGATCTTCAAAGAATTTATTACAAGATTGTTTGTTTATTTAATTAACCATTTATTCCATCATCACATGTACTTGTTTCTTAATATAGGTAATTGTTTGATGTCATGAGATGAAATAGGTGGTCCGTAGGTAACAAAATAGGATGTCAAACACATTGAAATGTGTGGAGAGACCTGATAATCTAGTTCTTGTAGACCTAAAATTTTATAGTTATAATTAATGCTAGTTACATCACTTATAGGGTTGCTACGTGTAGAGTTATCATGTGATGGAGTGATATAATCTCAGTCACTGGAGTGAGATTATAAGTTTGCATGTGGGTGTATTATATAAATGCACTAAATGGATCCATTATAAACACACTCGATAAAACATCACTGTTAGGATAAGTATTGTTAATATTTATAAACTCATCTTTAAACATGAGGGGTTTGTATTTTTCTATGTCGTCATGTTCGTTATTTTGAACTATCAACCAATGATGCCTAATTGAATGCTATATCATAGATAGTTTGGATAGTTTACATGACTTGAGAGGATGCAAATGCTCAACAATAAATCCACTACCTTTATGTGGGAGATATATTCAGTTTAGAAAACAAATGCTTTGATTGGACAAGGAAATCTAGTATTAGTGGTTTTGATAAATAGCTTGTCAAATGATTTCAAATTAATTTATTATATAAATAGATTTATTTTGTAAAAGATTTTATCAAATAAATGTTTTATAACTCCAATCAATTCATGAAGTTCCTAATGATCATGTTCTAATGACCAAAGGAGATAGACAATGATTATTTTATCATCTTGATGGTCATTAAAAAATATTGTATAGTCGGTCGTTAAAGAATATTGTTTAGTGAAAAGACATATTTGTGAAATATTTATAAGGAAAGGCCTCAATGTTAATTTTATATATTTGGGAGGTTAGTTGCGATATGTTAAAGGGATTATTGTAATTAGTGGTGTGCCGGTTTGTAATCAATAAAAAATAAAATATCATTAATGTAGTTTGACTTAATTAAGGATACCAAACCTCTCAACCTAAGGATAATAATCCTATAAAGACCTCACACCCCTAGGGTTTCATTAGCTTCTCAAAAACTTTATAAATAAAGTGACCCACATTCAGAATAGGTCTAGTAACTTTTTTGAGATTGGAAAAAGTGTAGAGAGCTATAGAGCATATGTGGATATTTTAGAGATTGGGTCAGATCATCATTTTGTGTCTGGTTCAACTATTACGGTATTATTTTTAACTTCTTTGATTTAAGTTATAGTATTTCATAGGGTGATCATGGGAGAATATTTGTTCATAATTTGAATTTTTATAAAAAGTAATAAAAATTTAAAGTTTCTTTTTCTTCAAAGAATCAAAATGACAATCCTACCATTAGAGTAAATTGGGTTGAATTTAGCTTATCCAAAATATGTGAAACTAGGGCTGGTTTTGGTGGGTTGAGTCAGTTCATCGCCTGTCCTGATTGTTATAATCATAAAACCAAATTTATACTTTTCAAATGATCCTTAGTTCATGTGCCTCTCCAAAGGAAAGGTTGAGAGCTTCAAACCCATGCACATCTTGTTGAACTGTTGTTTTGATTTCAACTTAGGAACAGTTCAAAGTGTAACATGTTTGTGCGATTCAAAGAAGAACCTGAAAGACCCAAAAAATAGGCAAACAATGAGCAACTCAAACTAGTTTTTGGGTGTATTGTAGGGATTTGAGCTGTTATGTAGTAGGGGTTTTTCTTGGGAATTGCACTATCATAAAGAGAATTGTTAATAGGTTTTTGGATTAGCATTTTTTAAAGATTTCTTTGAATTTTGGTGAGATTTCGTTTTACGTTTTAGGGACCTAGTTTATACTTAGTAATCTTCATTATAATGTTGATCGTCTTCACATATGGATATAGGCAATCTCGCCAAATCACATAAATCATGTGTTATATGTGATTGTTTTTCACATTTTCTATTTTCCTGTTTCCTTACACATTACTGCAAACCCGATCCGAGATCCGTTATGTCAGAACACATCTTCAATCTAAATGGAGAAATGTCACTATATATATCTAGCACGTGACCAATGTGTGATCATATTACAGATTGACACGTGTGTTTTGGGCTGATATCCTCTATGCCACCCCCTTGTGAGCCACTCAATGGCCACACAAGGGGGCCTGATATCCTCTGCGACACCCCCCTCTGTGATGCACGAGGGCTAAGGCAGAGGGGGGAATCAATTCACTTTTGGAG
>JAOXJP010257695.1:0-21335 GCA_025762735.1 Platanus orientalis | reverse complement strand
ATATATATATATATATATATTCAATAAGGTTTCCTAATCTTATGGGCCCAACATCTAAGATTTCTCCTAATTTTATCAGTCTTTCTTTTTCTCACTAATCCTAAAATCTCATATTTATTTATTTTCTATACTAAAATTGTCTTTTGATTAAGTTCATATTAAAACTTAATACTCATAAGACGATAACAACTAATTACCCTACAATCTCTCCTCGAAAACGTTTTCCATCAATCCTTTCATTTAATTGGTTTTAAGTCTTTTTTTTAATTAATAAAAACTCTACACATTCTCTTTCTTTATCCTTAAAACCTATCCTTTATTTATTTTCTATCTTTAAATTGCCTATTGATTAAGTTTTATATTAAAATTAGAAACTCAATAGACAATAACAATTAATTAACCCATATAATCTCCTTCTCCAAAACGTATCCCACCAATTCTCTCATTTTTTAAAATTAATAAAAACTCTCTATATCCTCAAAATCTCTTCCTTACTTATAATTTATCCTTAAATTATCTTTTAATTAAGTTTTTATCATTTTCCTCCATCCTCTCTCTTTATCCCTCTCTCTTTTTCACAAACTTTTCATCTTTCTTACACTTTTCTTTCTAATCCCTTTTAATCACAAACAAATATTATTGACACATCTACAATTTTGTTGGAGACTTGTGATCTATTGGTATCAATTTAGTTATTAGGTATGAAGGATTCAGCGTTTCTTTCCTCTTTTTGTTTGATGAATACCTAATTTAATAGGGTTAGATTTTTACTTTTTTGGTAAATATATTTGTATTTATTCAGGTGGAACTATTTTTCTCTTTGAGGCTTTATCTTCATTAAGTGGTTACTAAGCTTTTGTATTTAAAAAAAAAATCTTACTTTAGAGGCTCTCAACATACTGATTTCAATATGAAAATTCATCTATTTTGATAATTTTTCACATTTTATGAATGATTAAAACTTTTTTTTTCATATGTCTTACTATAACTTTCGAAAAGTTCCAAAAATGTCAATGGTGATGGATATATTGGAATGAAAAAAGTTAAGTCTTTAAAAATACTGTTTCAATATCAGAAAGAGTGAAATTCTTCAAAACAGATGAAGATACATCAGTAGTAGAATTGTTTTTCAATGTAGTTGGTATTTTTTATTTATTCTTGAAGATCAGAAAATAAGAGATTTTAAAGTTTTATATTTTATTTATTAGAAGGCATAATTCTACATTTGTAAATTTTTAATTGGCTATATATCTAATTATAGATTAGATTGGATAATTCGAACTAGATGGTTACGTAGATTTCTATATATATTTTGTATTTTCATAATCAAATTGCAAGACACATTATTTATGTACTTTCTTTGGCTATAAGATAAGCTCCAATAATTTTTTATTTTTTATTAATGTGGTTTCTGAAGCTTTTTTAAATAGAAATGACACATAGAGGTATGTTCAACTTTTTTTTAATCTAAATTTAAGAGTTAAGTGTGGATTTTTTTAATTTTTTTTATAGAGTTGGGTGTAGATTGGTATACATCATTCTAAAATTTTAAATTATTAATGGGTTATATATTTAATTAAGGATTAGACTGATTAATTAGAATCAAGGGTTACACACATTTCTCCATTTTTTGTATTTTATAAGAAAAATGTAATATACATTCTTTATGTGCTTTGATTAGCTTTGAGAAATATTCTTGCAATTTTTCATATCAATGTTGATTATTATTATTATTATTATTATTATTATTATTATTTAAAAATGTCTTATAGCAAAAGGTTCAATTTATTAATCTAAATAATACAATCTAGAAATTTATATACATTATATCTCATTTTATGTCATTAAAAATATTTGATTTATAATTAAAAAATTAAACAAATACCATTAAAATACTCACTCTTTTAAGTTACATTTTTTTAAACAAATCAACCTAATTACATTAATGTGCAAAGATTTTAATAAATTAATTTACTTTGGGCCTTAGTAGGCATGGGGCAAGACCAATTTTGTACATTACAGGCTAAGGATAGGCTTCGGCTTGAAAGAAACTCATAAATTAAGGTCCGCCCAACAACTTTATTATAGATCCTAGACAAAGCTCAGGTTAGCCAAAGGCACTTTAATATATTAAATGAAACTAAAACTTTATGAAAAAAAAGGCACTCGATATTTATATAAAAAAAAATTTAAATCCATATTTCGATAAAAAAATGTATATAAAAACTCTATTTATCTATATAACTCATTTTCAAATTTTATCTATAGTATTTTCCTAATCAATAATTCATTATATTATCCATTTTCAAATTTTATTTGTAATATTTTCTTAAATAAATATAATTTTATTATATCACTCACTTGTGTTTACACGGGTCACTTGTTAGTTTTTTATTAACCCAAAGGATTATTCTCTTCAGGGATGTGCGTTTGCCCTCTCACATGGCATGGGGGTGTGGGCTCCAAGCAAAAAGTGTATGAGACCCACATCCATTCCGTATTCTATGCACGTTAAATCCATACATGATACATGTGCACAAACTTGGAAGTGCTCACATCAGTACCTAAAAGTGATAAGCACATGCCCCAAAAAGTGTAAATCACTTTTGGGTGCTGGTGTAAGCATTCTAGGTCCGTGCATACACATTGTGTACGAATTTTGTGTGCATAAAAGCCGACCCGTCTCCTGTGAAGGGGTGAACATGTATCCTAGACAAAATATTCTTTCTCTTTTATATATATATATATCAAAAAAGACAAATTGAGTTCATGGGCTGTTGAGCTCTTCTTTCTGGTTAGTGAGCTGAGCTGAGTCTAAACTCATCATGAGCTTGGCCTTCATGTGATAAACCTGAAGTGAGCTAGGAAAAGCTTTGTTCGTTGCCACCTCTACCCAAACAGTCGTTAAACCAAATTGAACCATCAAATTAATTGATTAGACTGGCTGATTTAGCCAACCGGCACCAATATATTTTATTTATGACAAATGTTGTCAATGAGTTGGCATGGATAAGCGGGTGTGGATCCCATCAAATTGGATAGCCACCCCATTGGCCAAGTTGATCTGCCATTCCCAAGCCCAAGTAAAGGGGAGGTGGTGTTAGGTTTAAAGTAGGCATAAAAATGTTACCGTTTAAACAGGAATCCTGGAAATTTGTTGTTGTTTAGATAAATATAATATCCTCACTTGGACCAGCATGCAGGTAGGCTTTCCTTCTCTTGTAAGCGGAGCTGGAACTTCTCATGTTCGAGAGAGGAATTTGAGCTTTGAAGTAATACTTGTAGATCTTCCCCTTTCTTATGGTGGGAAAGGAGGTAAATGGTTAGTTGCTACCAGGCGGAGATGGGTTCCGATCCCTTGTCTATAGTAGATATACCATAAACTGTACCAACTTTAGCAGAACATAGATCAAATAGGCAAAAGATCAGCTCAAGCAAGATTTCTACAAGCATGCGTAAGCATCTTGCTCGAGCTTTCATATAGCATAAAAACGAAGGCAAAAACAGAAGCTATACTTGGGTTTGATTTCTTTCGTATTTTTTGTTCTACATGACAGCTCAAGCAAGATTGCTTGCGGATGCTTGTGGAAACCTTGCTTGAGCTGATCTTTTCCCAATTTGATATAGTTTTGCTTCTAACTTTCTTGGTTGTTTTTCATATTTTAATTCTCTTTGAGGTAAACCACTAATTGAACCAGATTGAACCAACCCAGATCCCATATAAGCACACATAGCAGATTCAAGTTATTCAGTAACTTTTTTTTTTTAGGGTAACAATGGCAGATTTAAGTTCAATAACTAAGATGTAGATAGATTATTACAATATCTTCACTTAGAAATATGTCAAACATCGAAGTCTGCTTGTGTTTTGTTGATGCAGAAGGGCTTGTAGCACATGGAGGAAGGTTCAGATTCAGAATCGCTATGGTCCCAATGAAGCTGCATTCGTTCATACGAATCATACTGAGCCTATAAGGATGTTCATTAGCCGGGTTGGCCGAAGTCTGCCTTAACTATATGCACAGGCCTTGGCCTAAGAGGAGCTTAACATTTGATGTCTATCTAAATTTTACATATTAAGAAAGCCGAATTGGGCGAACAACCTCATCTTGAGTTGGGTTTAAGCCCATTTTCGGCCTAAGGCGGGCCTTGAACTCATTTAACTAGGATTTCCAAACTCAAGCCGGCAAATATTTAGTGCTAAAATTAAAGCATTAAGTGATTACAAATAAAATATAATAATTAAAGCTTTTAAGTGTTGGCGATATAGAAAGCCCAAGCCGTTAAAACAAATCGGTAATAAAGAATTGTTAATCAATAATACAGCAAGGTAAATAAAAAAAACTGTTCATAAACGTGGAACTAAAAATACAAGGTAAAATGGTGTTAGTGTGAAATATGAAGATAGTAAGGGCCCACTAGCCGACCTTCTCAATCATAGGCCTCGTGGGGATCTAGCCCAATTAGTTAACAACTAGGAGTAGGGCTGTCACTCAGGCCGGGATGGACCCGACTGAGGTCATCCCAAACTCAGCCTAAAATGATTTACCCCAGCCAAAACTGGGCCCGAGCCTGAACTTGGTCTGAGGTAATCAGCCCAAACTCAGCCCATTGTTTGCTTTGGGCTACCCAAACCAAAATTCTTTACTGAATGTTTGGACTGATTTTAGGCCCATAACTGCCCCTAAGTGCATATAATATGGGTTTTTTTGGAACAATTGACACTTGAACTATTTGATGATAGTAAATTTTATAAAAATATATGGATCCAAAAAGAATTAAAAAAACATAAATCTAATATTAGTATATAAATAAAATTATAACTTGCTAACTAGTTTAGGCCAGGCCTCAAGATGAACTTGAGCCAACTCAGTCCATCTCAAAATTAAGTTGGCTCAGCCAATTATTTTTCGGGTCAGACATGTCAGGCTTTGGGCCAGCCTCACCCAATTGACAGCCTTAACTAGGAGTGACAATCAGTTGAGCAGTGCTAAGCAAGGTTCATGAGCTTGAGGTGCCGCACACAGGCTCAGCTTATTAAATTTGAGGCAAGGTAGACTGAAGCTCAGCTTTCCTTGCCAAAATCTAGCTTACTGCTTCTGGTCTGAATCTTAAAGCCCATGTGAAAAACCAGCTCCTAAGGCAAAAGATGTAGCTTGTTGGAAAGGCCCAATGGCCCAAAACTAAAAAATCATGTTGACTCTTCATAATAAGTGTAATGTATAAATATCTAATATAATAAGCTATATCTATTCATCATGTACATAATATAAGACCCTGAACGAGCCAAGCTTTTAGCAAGATGAGTCTAGTGCTGCTTGGCTCAGATCCACTTAACCAAACACGCTCAATTGAAGATTCGGACTCAGCTCTACAAGCTTCAAACAAGGCTCAGGCTCAGCTCATGATGAGCCAAACTCTAAGCTGAACCGAGCTAGCTCCACCCTACCTAAAACTAAACCTAATCATAGACCTCTTGGCACATATTGAAATCCAAAATGAGTTTAATAGTGAGCTGCACCCCAAGGCTTGCCAAACCTGCACACACACATTCATGTTGTTAATGAATTTAAGAAAATAGGATTCTCATTGATTCAATAACCATTCATACAATGCCTATAGTAAGAGGTTTAAATAGACAATATTAAAGATAAATATAGAAACCAAATATGGATCCTAGGCTTGAAAATCGTCTCTATGGGTCTTTCTTTATTGAGCTCAAATGACTTGTGTGTGTCTTGTCTCTACTAAACTGAATGCGGACTCTATGAGCCATACCTTTATTGAGCTTAATGTAGCCTCTATTAGACTTGAAAAGTGGCTTCTATGGGTTTTTATTTTTCTTGGTCTTCTTCGTATAACCCCCTGAAAGAAGAAAAAAAAATCGAAGATTGGTGAGCAACCTCAAAAGTCCCTGTGTTGTTAGGCAGTGCCAAAGATGAGACTCATGAAACCTGTTAGTTGATGACATAAACTGGTTCATACAAGTTCGTGGCTAAATTGCGATGGCTATCTGTTACCCGCAGTGATAGTGACACAGAATGAATAAGTGATGCATGGGGCCGGTGAGGTCGGACGGGATCATGACTGCACATGAGTCATAATGATCATGATTAAGTTTCGTATGCCTCTTTTACTTATCTAAGGTTTTCGTACCTTCCCGTTATATGTCCTTCACTTTTCAGCAAGCCAAAGCATAAATTTGTGGTCTCTACATCGCTTGCCCCAACATAATGTGAAGCAATACTCACTTAAACATTATTTTTATTAATACTTAAACATACTGTAATCTCAATCAAACTGAGAAAATACCTGTAGAACTTCTATAACTTCAGGTAACTTAATTGAAATTCCTTATTCATAAACAAAATCTTGGACTTATACAAATTACAATCACATGCATTAGTATAAAAAAAGACACCTCAGAATTTAAGAAATTAAAATAGGCCCTTTATGGATTTTCTATATATATATATATATATATAACTTTTCAAAAAATTATCGCATCTAAAATTTAAGTTGAATCAATAGTCATGGTAACAAATTCATTGTTAAAACATTCATATTCCTAAAATGCAAATATAATTAATGAAAGATGGTCATGATATAACAAGAAAATAAAAATGAAAAATAGAAATCTCTCAAGAATAAGAAAAATATATAACCTTCAAATTGAGAATTATACTACCTTCAGTAATATTCTTATCCAAATAAAATCCTAATGTATTTCAATCAATTATTTAATTATACACCCACATGTTCGCTTAGAGTCAACTAATCAAATGACTAAGGCCTGGTCTGGTTGGCGTGAATTGCATAGAAAAGAAAAGAAAGGAGTAGAAAATAAAATCACACAAGAAAAGGAAAGAAAATAATCATGAGAAATACATGACAAAACCAGCTTTTCATGGCAACCGGATAGCTTAAAAATGATTTCTTGAGAAAAATTTGTCATGACATGGCAACCAGACTGGGCCTTAAGGTGTTAGCAGTTGAGGTGATTTGAAGCAATAACCCAGCCCCAATCATGGACCTTGAACAGCTACAGCATGGATTACGCTTTCGGGAGGATTTGTGTAAACTGGATGCCTCTTAATAGATGCATATTGATGACTGGACTTGAAGAGTTCCCATTATATTTTAATGATATTATTTTTGGTAATTTATTTGAAAGAATTAGTGATGAGAAATAACCGAGTTCGTTCATGACAAAAAAACAAATACATTCAAAAGCCGAGCAACCGTGTTCACCTTTTCAGAACCTCAATAATTATTTCGACCAGGAAAATAAGAAAGTTGCATGAAGGAAAGCTCAGAAATTGGAGCTTATCAACTCCACAGCATCCCAGCATCCCCTCTCCATCTACGTAGATTCTCACGGGTGGAGTTTTGTATTGAGCATTCAACCAGTCCCAAAATGCAACCGCCCTTTGGCTAAATGGTTCACATTGGCAATGTTCTGAGAGAAGAACAAGCAGGAACAGGGAGGCCTTTGACTTCCAATTGCTTATACATCCATTGCCAGTTCTCTGGTGTCACCTCGCCCCCAAGAGAACGAATTACAGACCCACCACTGCAGGTGCCCACTCTGCAGCAGTCTTCGAGGGACAGCCCTTTTACCAATCCATACAAGAAACCACCTGCAAAGAGGTCACCAGCTCCAGTTGCATCACTTGCTTGCATCTCCCCTATGGCTGGAACTCTGACCATCTGAAAATAGTAAGGAAATCGTTGTTATCCGCCACTCTTAACTATTCGATCACCAAGGATGGAGGTTCTGCTTGCATTAAGTAAAATAACATGCTTGTTTTCCCTGTGTGATAAGAACATACACAAGTGCAAAGGAACACCAAAAAAAGGTGCTAGACATGCATTAGGTATTTGTCCCTCATGTAGCACTTTTTACAGCAATAGATAGCCAGTAAACACTTAAATTTTGCATAAAACACAAGGCTAATTGAAAGAAGTGAGAAAATCCAAGTGTACCCGATCAAAGAATAGATATTTGCACTGCATTTAAGGCAGTATGGTATAAATGGAAAGGCGTCATACTGACCTCTTTTCCATGCTTCGCTATGCATCCATTAGGGCCTAGTGTTACCACAGCCCATCTGCAATGTTTGGCCAGGAATCCCAGAGCAGCCTCTGGACCAGCATTTTGTTCGCCCCTAAAACCATTTGAAGAGAAATCACAGTTGGTGAATACAAGATGATACAAATCATTGATCAGTTATATGTAGCATGAAAAAGGTCCTACATATGAGATCTTGTAGTCACTATGGCCCATTGGACGGTGACTAGTATAGGTCCCTAACTCTGGAATTATCTAGATTTCACCCAAATCAATTTTACAAACTACCTCAAAACTATATATTTTTTAATATCATAACTTTAAGCCTTTATGGACACATAAGCATCCAAATGTCTGGGAGCAAGCATCTATGTCATACACCAGAACTGTGTCCATGTCTAATCACATAGCAACACAATGCTGTGAGACTAAAGTACACTTGACTGGGGAATGAAGAGGATAAACTCTTCTTTCCACATATAACACTAACAATATCAGTCAAGATTTGCATAAACTAAAGCATGATCAGGCATTGATCACCTTAGCAGCTCTGTTGCTTCATCCTCATTGGCAAAACAGAGGTCGATATCCCCAGATTCCAGTAATTCTAGAAGGGGTGACTTGAAGTTTCTAACCATCTGCCCAAAGTTAAATTTTTTAACATAAATTAGATAAAAACCCACGTTTCATAGTTTGAGCATTTGAAATCATAAAAAATAATGTCCAAATTAGAAATTATACCTCAAAACTGGCCAAATCCATAGAGACAGAAATCCCCTCTTGTTTAGCAATCCTAACAGCCGCACGAATAATTTCCAAATTGAATATCGCATATCTCATTACCAACCACTGCAAATTAAGATGGGTTAACAACTAACTGAATTCACAATGAGCCTCCTTAAGCCTGTTCTTTGGAAAAGAGCTGTGTGCAGAACTTCAACATGTAACTAACTAGAGAAAGTCTTTATTCTGAGTTATACCAAGTATAAATGGAGTATCAAGACATGTAGCATGTCTTCATGGGATTGGGTTCTACCACTTCATGGATTTCATCTTGGTGATCTCCTAATAAAAATATGACCATATGATTGCAGGCATCCAACATGTAGATACCTTGATGGACCATGCCAATCTCTCTTACCATCCAAAAGAAATCATTCAGATAAGTTGCCTTCGACCCATGGTTTTTTGTAGGTGGGATCATACAAAAGAATGGTGGGTCTTAGCTATGGGCATGCCATTTGTTCTGATACTCCACCTATACCATAACCACCATTAATGACAGATTACCCAAACAATGCTCTCTCTCTCTCTCTCTCTCTCTCTCTCTCTCTCTCTATATATATATATATATATATATATATATATATGTGTGTGTGTGTGTGTGTGTGTGTGTGTGTGTGTGTGTTGGCAAAAAAAATTGTGCGGGCATGTCGAGTCAGTCTATGAGACCGATTGTATTTTCTAAGCGTCTAATCAACCACCAAATCAAGAGCGATCAGGCGATTACGAGAGGGAGGGTCATCACCTCTATGAGTTCTTTTTGCCTTTAGATCAATGACTTTTTAAATCCATAATATTGTGACAACAATAAAAAAAATAGAAGTTGTTAAAATAATATTTTATTTGTGAAACAAAGTACTTACAGCATGTTTACAAAAAATATGATGATAATGGTGTGGTAATTCAACACAATAATGACTCGACATATAGGTGGTGCTGTTGTAGGAACCCAGGATTATAATATTGTTGTAGTAGATATCCAACATAGTGATATTGTTGCAAACTAGAGAGATGATAGTGGTGGTGTTGCTGCGATAACCACGGGATGGTGGAGATGTATTGTAACATGAAGAAACGGTGGTGGATGATGGATAGTGATTGTGCAACCTATGGAGGGATTAAATCAAACTCTAAAGGATGGAAGTGTTGGGGTTCACCTGTAGAGGAATTAAATCAATGCTAAGGGTGGTGGTGCGCTTGTGGAGGAATTAAATCAAACTCCAAAAGAGGGAAGGGTTGAAATCCACAGAAGAATTGAATTAATTATAGTAAGATTTTTTGTAGGAAGAAACTAAACCAGACTATGGTAAGAATTTCCCATGATAGAGGAATTAAATCTATCAAATCTATAAAATTGCTAAATAAAATAAAGAATAAGAAAGAATGATAAAGCCAATAGAGAGAGAATATATAGAAACAAAGGAGAGAGGAGAAAAGTAAGAGATGAAAGAAGGGGAGAGAGAGAGGAGTCGTTAGATGCTCTAAAGACGTCTCCTCCTCTATATATATTATAATATATGGTGTAGGGATAGAAATGCCCCTGCACCCTTTTACATCAACATGTTAACACTCTTCCTCAAACCGGAGCATATAAATCAATCATATTCATTTTGTTACATAAGTATTAATTGAGATTTTTCCCAATGCTTTAGTAAACAGATCTCTTAGCTGATCTTCAAATTTCACATATGGAGTTTCAACTTGTTCACTCACGCCAAATCAAGAAAAAGTGATAGTCAACTTCTATATGCTTAGTCCTCTCAAGAAATACTGGATTACTTGCAATGTGAATAACTGATTGATTATCATAGTATATCACAATAGATAATACAACAATCATTCCCATCTCCTATAGAAGAGATTGCCATCATAGCAACTCACAAGACATAAGAGTCATAGCTCTATACTCAGCTTTAGCACTAGATCTAGCTACTAAATATTATTTCTTGCTTTTCCATGTAACTAAATTTCTAGTTACAAATGTACAACACCTCATTATTGATCTTCTATCATCTTGACTGCTAGGTCAATATGCATCTGGATAACCAATGACACCCAAGCTAGATGATGGGGTTGTAAAGAATGCCCATCCCCGGACTACTTTTCAAGTACCTAAGTATCCTGCATACAACATCCTAATTGGTTGATGTGGAGTGTGCATATATTGATTCACAACAACAACTACAAATGTAATATCAAGCCATGTTACTGTTAAACAAAAACGTTTACCAACTATCCTCTTATAGCGACCTACATAAAAAATATCTCATAATCATCAAGTCCCAACTTTGAATTGGGATCCATGGGTGTATCAACTATACACCCCAACATGCCAACCTCTTCCAATAAGTCCATGACATACTTCCACTAAGATATGTAAATGTCATGTTTGTATCTTGCCACATTTATGCTTAGTCTAAAAAGCTTTCCTTAGATACATTTTTATGTCAACAATTCCATCAAAGTCACTACCTGTAATTATATTATCATATGTATATATAACCAAATAGATAATCCATGTATTTTGTTTGTAAACAAATACTGTACTAAATGGTCTGAGTAAATCCTTTTAAACTCATATATGAATATTATTTGACTAAATTTGTTAAACTAAGCACAAGGAGACTGCTTAAGGCGATAAATCACCTTCCTCAGTCTACACACTTTATCACTTTCTACCTGAGCAACATACTCGCAAAGTTGTTCCATGTAAATCACCATTTAGGAATGAATTTTTTACATCTAATTGAGATAAGGGACAATGTAATGAGGCAGCCATAGATATAAGAACTCTAACTAAATTAAGTCAGGTAACTAGAGAGAAGGTCTCAAAATCCACACCAAAAGTTTGGGTATACCCCTTTGCTACTAACCGAGTTTTTAAGTCTTTCAATAGTTCCATCTGGATGATACTTAATTGTTTATACCCAACATCATTCAACAATTTTCTTTCCTAGAAGGAAAGTAGTGAGCTTCCAAGTTCCATTATGATGAAGTGCAACCATTCTGCATCCATGGTTTGTTTCACCCAGAGAACTGCATTGCCTCTACATGTGACTTTAGTAGGAAAATGGTAGGTAATGATAGTGCAAAGGAAACAAATACTGATTAAAAATGGGAAAGAGTAACAAAGTTAGCAATTACATGTGGTGTACAAGAACATTTACCTTTGTGCAATGTGATAGGTAGATCAGTGATTACAGGGGCTTTAGACATCTTGTGATATACCTTTAATGGAGCTTCAGAAGGATCTGATGTAGTTGAGGAAGCAGGAACTAGCTAAGAAATAAAAACCTATGACTCAATATGACAGGATGATTCATTAAGTAAACCAGTTAAGATGGTAGTGTCAAGACCTTGACCTTCAAATGAAAAATAACAAGTACCCTAAAAAAAATGTAACATCTACATTAATAAACATGCGATGAGATAGGAATGGTCATTGCATCTATATCTCTTTTGAGCTTGAGAATACCTTAGGAAGATACATTTATAAGCTCTAAGAAATCGTTTATTTGACCAGGACCTAGAGCCTACACAAAACATGTGCATCCAAAAACACAAGGAATGGAAAACAACTCAAAATCAGAAAAAAGAACTGAATGTGGAGATTTATTTCCCAATATAAAAGAAAGCATGTGATTCACTAGAAAGCAAACAATTGGTATGGCATCACCCCAATAAAGTTATGGTAATTGCATGTGAAACAAGAGAGTTCTAGCTATATGAAGTAAGTGTTAGTTTTTTCTCTCTGTCACTCCATTTTGTTGGGGAGTATAAGCACATGAGATTCGGTGAACAATCCCATTAGAGGTGCAGAATTCTTGTAAATCAGGTTGTGCATACTCTTTTGCATTATCAGATCTAAAAGTGAGAATGAGATAACCATATGAACTTCTACTTCCTTATAGAACATCTTAAAAAATACAGTTAATTCAGAACATTTTTAATAAAAAGAGTCAAGTCATACGGGAATAACCATCCACAAAAATAACAAAATTTAAATATCCAAATAAAGATTTATGTTTGGCAGGACTCCCAATGTCTGAATGAATCAAAGCAAAAGAACTAGACTTACAACTCTCAACCCTACTAGGAAAAGACACATGATGATGTTTGTTTACCTAACAAACCTCACACTCCAAAATAGACAAAGACTCTAAACAACAAATACTCTATTTTAATTTCGGAGGAGAATGATGCCCTAAACAATTATCCCACGTAAAAGGAGAAATATTGGAACTAAGAGATGTTGCACCACAAACTCTATTTGCATCATGTCATCTACCAATTATCTTCCTTGTCTTGAGGTCCTAAAAAACATAAAAGGATGCATAAAAGGTTATTAAAGAGTTTAGGGACTTGGTAAGTTTACTTATAGACAAAAGGCTAAAGAATTAGGGACATATAAAATAGATGAAAGGGAAAGGGATGGAGTTAGGTTAGTATCTCCATAACCACTTATAGCCCTAGTAAATACTTCTACAAGGATTACAGTAGATGCAGATGTTGATGTAAAGAGTGAGGTCAAATTAGAGGATGTACCAGTCATATGTCCAGAGGCTTCCAAGTTTATAACCCATGATGACTCTTGAGTAACATGGAAAGCAATACCCGAATATGCAAGATTCGTCGTAGGAGCAGATTGATTGGAGGAGATAGACAAGCTTTGAATGTGTTGCAACAGATCGTTTTACTCTTCATGAGATAGAGTCATGGAATTTAATGGTGTATTGGCGGCTTCTTTATTAGTATAGTGTACAAGATGTAGTCAATACATTAGCCTAAGAAGGTTTTCTAAATTTATCCCAGCACTTTTCAGAGATGTGATTAGTTCTTCCACAATGAATTCACTTGCATGACACATCTAAGTTTTTTCCTCTAGATCGGCCACCACTAACACTACAACCTCTTCCTTCATTCACATAACCTCGTTCATGTCCAACAATAGACATAAGCAATGAGCCTTCACTATGAAATGGTCCAAAGTAGGAGATGGTAAAGGAAGAGTAGCTTTAAGGACCCCAGCATAGAAAATATTAAGACATGGAACAGTCTCACCCGCAAATATCTATCATCTAATACCCTGAAAGTTAGAGTTCAAACCAAGTAAGAACTTAGCCACCTGAAATTCCTCCCTTTGTTGTTTCAGCTATTCTATGTCATTAGTGATGGGCTAATACATATCAAGCTCCTCTCATATACCACATAAAGTGCTATAGTACTCACTGGCTAACTTATATCCTTGCTGTAACTTGAAAATATTCTCTTAAAGTTGATATATCCTAGATACATTTTTATCCATAAGATACACTTCTTGTAAAGCAATCCAAATTTGTTTTGGTATATCCAAAAACGTCACATTTGCATTCATCTGTGGTTCCATCCTATTTCACAACCATATTATAACTAAGTAATTATCTTATAACCAGTCTTCATATTCATCAATAGTTTTTTTAAGGAGGATCCCTAGTTATAAACTTTAACTTCTTCTTGGACCCAAGAAACACTTTTATAGCCTAGGCCCACAACACATAACTAGTTGTAGCACCCTGATTGTAATTAAGGGTAAAATTATAATTTTTTCACATAAGGGTAAAATTATCATTTCACATATTTTGGACAGACCTTAGAGTGGTTTAGGAACCTTTGAGACTGACTTCGAAGTATCAAACCCATGTTGGACCATGAGCTTGTCAAGTTTGAAAGTTTCTCAAGTGCATAATTAGGGTAATTTTACGGTTGCACTAATCCTGATATAACTTAAGAATGAGTCATATATCACTGGAAAGGTCTTCGAGTCTACTTTCTAACTCCTCAAACATTTCATAATTTGGAGCTTTCTAAAGAAAGTTATGGTCGTTCTACCATAGAGTGTGCACGTGTAGGAAGCACGATCGATCATGGAAGCCAAATTTTGGCCTGATCGATCATGAAAGAAGGGTCAAAGCCCTCAAGAAGAACCATGATCAATAACCAATCTCATGATTGATCATGAGTGTGATTGATCACTAATCTTGTAATCAATCACGCCTAAAAATGCTGAATTTTCCAAAAATTATATTTTTGTGTCATTTTTTGCATGGCTTTCACCCATTAGAGCTCCACACATGTGGAATTTTGTCTTGGACAAGTTGAAACACCTCCAAGACCTCATTTAGGTCATTTATAATAAAAAAGAGTAAAGGTTAAAAGGATTAGAGGAGCTTGGGAGAGGAAGAGAGATTTTCTCTAATTTGGTAAGTTCGATTCTCAACATTGGAAATATCCTAGGATAAATGATTTTCTTTCTAAATTTAGCTTAAATGAGTTTGGATTCATATTTCTCTAACTTATTTTATGTGTTTTAACCATGGAATACATTATTTACTCATAGAGAAATGATGGATTGACAAAAACAAAGGGATTTTGGAGGAGGATCCTCTTGTGTATTAAAGGTTTGAGCATTTGGTGAGTGGGTATGCATTTTATACTGCACTTTCCCTTCCTGGGTTGCCCTCCCCAGACCTTGTGTTAGGGACAACCTTATGCAGTGGGTTAACCTTTTCTTTTCACTTTCCCTTCCTAGGTTCATGGGAATGTGATTCTACTATAGGTTTGCAAAGGTTGGTGGCTTAATTTCTATGGAACTTGATGGTGTGATTTTAGATTTGTGTAAAATAATCTTGGATTTGGTGGTTTTACATCTATTCCTTATGAGTATGTTAGTTTGTGACTTCCTTGTTGGTATCCCTAATTGTATTGAATTATGGAGATATTTTCTATGTGATGAAGTTTAGGGGTTTGATTTACATGGTTGTATAGAATGGAATGGTTGTCATGGTAAAGATTGGGCTTTATCTTTGATTTTCCTTAAGTTCTATTAATTATTGCACTCTACATGTTTGATAAAATGCCTCTTACAGATCTTTCTTATTATTTACATATTTCTTGGATGTCTTTAAATTTCTTGTATGAGCTTATTGTTCCTTTTAATAAATTCCTTCAAATACATGTTGGTTTATAAAAAATTGTGACATTTTATGGATTTCCATGTTAAGATCCATATGTAAATAATTTGGATTTTTGCATCATTTGAGAGTTTCTAGTGGCATGAGTAAGTTGTCTTTGGCATGGTTTACTCCAATGTTTTCAAATGGATTTTATTTGCACTTCTACATGAGTTTTAAAGAACTTGAGATACTTGGTTTTTAACTTTTATGATCATTTGCATAAAACAATTTTATACTCATGAGCATCCCATATGTCTATAGATTTGGGTAAAGGATCTCTACTTGCATGTTGGCATATGGTTCCTTTTATGTGATTTTCTACTTCATTATCTGAACTCTTCATGAGATAGAATATGTAAATATTTTTACAAATTGCATACTTATGTAATGACTACATTACTTTATAAAAGCATGGGTTTGACTTATCACTTCTTTCGATCCATGAATTCATTTAGCACCCTTGTCGTAGGAAATTTTTTAGGACTACCCTGGTCCAAGGGAATAATATGGGACTACCATGATATAGGGGAATAATATGGGACTACCGTGGTCTAGGGGAATAATATGGGACTACCCTGGTCTGGGGGAATAATATGGGACTACCCTAGTCTGGGAGAATAATATGGGATTACTCTAGTCTGGGATAATAATATGGGACAACACCCTTATCCGAGGAAATTTTAGCGGACTACCCTAGTCCAGGGGAACTATTTAGGACACACCCTTGATGCCTAGGGGGATTTTTGCAGGCTAATATGAGCATTTATGGCTACAATTTCCCAATCACCGGGTCACATTAATAGGTGAAGACACCCCTAGTAGCCCAAAATATGTTATATGATGTGCTATGTCAGAGACACTTATATAGGTTATGTGATTCATTTTGTCAGAGACCTTTTATGGTTTATATATGATATGTTTTGCCAGAAATCTTATATGGTTTATGTGATTTTCTTTGGCAGATAACTTTCATGGTTTATTTGCATTTACTTATGCTATGTGATGAACACATTATTGTGTTTTGCATGTAGCACATATATTATCGGGCATGTGCATATAGTACTTAACACGTGACATATAGCATGTAACATATGCATGATTCAACCTGATCTACTTTGGATATTCTTGTGGCTATCTTGCGACATGTGTGTACTCGAATCATAGTAAGGATAAATGTTTAGCAAACTTGATGTATCCTCATTCCTACCTTGATTCCTTAGTTTATCTTAATTCTTCCCACTTGCTACTGTAATTTTCTTTGGCCTCTTAGAGTGTTGTATAAACTACATACCATCAAACTTACCCCAATTGGCACCACCTACAGATGGAGTCTTGAAGAACAGATGTTCATAGAGGCTGCTTGGGATGCGACAAGGTGAGATGATTAAGGGGTTTTTGAGCCCATAGATGAGATGTTTCATTTATTTTTAATTTATTTGTCAGGGATGTATTTTCATTTCAGTATTTTAGATATGCCCTTAAGGGCCAGGATTTGTATTTACTCTTTTATGGGCATGTTGAAGCCCTTATGGTTGGATGTTAGGATATTTGATATGAATGTAATTATATTCTGTTTCACTTACTTTGGATCATGAACGCTATTTCTCTTATTCTGCTATAACATGATTGTTAAATGAAATTGAATGGATGTGAAAATTAGCAGATTAACCTGTTTATATGGGAAATGATTTGATTAGGTAAGAGGGTTAATGAAACATTTCAAGGTCGTT
Source organism: Platanus orientalis (assembly GCA_025762735.1). NCBI lineage: Eukaryota > Viridiplantae > Streptophyta > Magnoliopsida > Proteales > Platanaceae > Platanus > Platanus orientalis. The sequence goes on along the minus strand of JAOXJP010257695.1, from coordinate 3,759 downwards.
GGTATCTCCACTATGAGAAACGGATTTGGGGCAGGTCATTCCCATGTCACGGATGCAAACTTGGCCACTTTGTGGCTCACAAATTTGGGTCATGATACTAGTACCATTCAGTTTTATACTAGTAATCTACAAATTTTCATTATCTGACAGTTGAATAAGTGAAACTTTCTCAGAATTCATTTCATTGCTTGAGGAATCCATATAGCATCTACTAAAAGTTTGAGTTAGAAATTTAACCATAGAAAATAGATTTCAACTATTATCCACAATAGACATAACTAAAACACTCCCAGATCAAAATCTTGAAAACCCAAAACAACAATCCTTAATATTATTAACTACATATTGCATACAAGCATTTCACCGAACATGTTACCTTCAAAGAGGATCCATGCCACACACATAGCAGATTGAAAATCCCGAAGGCCAAGAACGTTACATACGTAAGCATGCACTTGTATTGCGAATCAACAATCCCATACAATCATGTAGGCACTAGCACTTCAGATTAGTACAAAACATATTTCTTTCTATTGATTTTTTTTTAAGAATGAGATGTATACTAACTGATTTATGTAGTACAACACCACCACTCCTACCATGAGCGATTGGTGAACTAAAATTGTTATGATTAGTGATACTCCAACCAAGAGAATCTTCTCTAAACCCAATCTAGGATTAATAGAAGAATAGGAGAGAGAAATATAGATCCAAAGCGAAAAAATCATATATGAGAACTTTTAAATCAGATTTGCTCTGATACCATGTCAGATCTATAAAATAACTAAATAGAATAGAGAATAAAAAAGAATGATAAAGTCAATAGAGAAAGAATTGAGAGAAAAAAATAAAGGGGATATGAGAAAAGTGAGAGATGAAAGAGGGAGAGAGAGGAGTTGTTAGAAGCTCTAAGGACGCCTCCTCCTCTCTATATATTATAATATTATAATATAGTGAAGGGATAGAAATGTCCATGCACCCCTTTACACCAACACGTTAACAGAATCAACTCTGGTAGAGTTTCTTGTAGGAGGAAACTAAGGTAAACAAATTATTATAAAAGTCTCTCATGGGGAGAGAGATAAAGGCAACATAGCGTTGTGTTTGAGTTGTGTGTTGGAATAGGGTCCCTTTTGTCTACTTTATGTTGTTATTTATAGAAAAAATGGGCAGTTTCTTCAATTATCAGTTCCTTCCACGTGTCCCATAATCTGCAACATCAATTATAGAAACCATCTTTTAAATGCTCTCTTTGACACCTATCTAGGTAACTGTTGTTTCAAATTTCCTCCAATGTAATCTTGCCACCTATTGAGTAACTATGGTTTCAAATTTCCACCATTTATTCTTGTAACTGATGTTGGAATTCCTCTAATGATATTCCACCAGATATCGGAATTACTCAAATGATATTCCGTCATCTGTTTTTGTAACTGATTCTGGAATTTCTCCAATGATATCCCACCATCTATTCTTATAATTGATATCAAAATTGCTCTAATAATATTCCATCATTTGTTCTTGTAACTGATTATGGAATTCCACTAATGATATCCCAACATCTATTTAATTTATCATCTATTCCACATCCTAAAATTTCAAATCGCGGCACCTCAACTGTTTATATTTTTCTATATATATATATATAGAAATAGAAATAGCAAGTCGGCCCTAAGGATAAGGATACAATCCAAGTCATAATGAGACATTCTTTTGGTTTCATTCATATTAGTAGGGAATAGGACTAAAAAAATAAAATAATCAACCCTTCGAGTATTCCAAACCACATGGGATAAATGGGTGGAACAAAGGCATGCATTTATGGTATATATCCATCAATATTGAATTGCAGATACATCAATGATCCTCCACACCAAATTCTCCAAGATGCTTTTAATCCTTATCATAGTGAACCAATAATTCACCTCGCCAACCACATTAAATTCTAACCAAGCTCATTGAACAAGACATTATATAATATAATAATCCTTAAACCAAGGCTTTTAAAGAGCCTAGCTTGAGCACAAATTGTAGTCTCTTGACCTGAGCTTGAGCTTAACTCAAGCTTAGGTCATTTACCTAAATGAACCCAAGCCATGTGGGGGGCTCGACTTTACTATATTGCTAGAGTTTGAGTCAAACTGGAAGTCCATTTGGGGATCCAAACTCACATAGAACTCTTCCAAGACTTATCTAATGGGTTGTAGAAGAGTCCTAGAAGTTCAAGTTCTAAGTGAGCAAAAACTCTTCCCACAAGGCACCTAAAAATAGGGGTTTATGCCAAAAAGCGAGCAGAACTTTTGTGTGTAGTTTTTATCTTCTCTCTTGATCTCTTCTCTCTTTTTATAAGGGTTTATGGTGTAGAGATCCTCCATCACTCTTGTAGTGTTGTTTTTGCGATGGGTGTTGGTGTTCCGTTCCAACAAATCAAAAGCTTATTCGTTTGCAATGTGGGTGCAAGCACGGTTCAACTTCTTCCGTTATGTGATTGTCTTCGGGGTGTGCACAATCCCTCCATCTCCTTTGTGTTTTTTTTTTTTTTTTTTTGACATATATTATTAAAATATTTCTTATAGTAAAGCTTAAGTACGAAGTTTTATCATTACTCTTCCTTTAATCTAAGAATTTTTTGTCATAGGCTCCAGAATAATTTTATAGGCTTTCAAATTTCAAGCTTAAATAGATTTGACATTACAACAAGGGTTTAAGTGGGATGAACTTGATCCTATATAATTATTAATGAACCTAATCTAAGTTTGATCCCAACCCAAATCTCACAAACCCATGCTGAGATGGGTAATTTTTCTCTACCATCTGCTTAAAGCACCTATTCTTGCATTACAATATTTTGAAAAGATGTTTGAGGTTGATTGTGATGTTTTTAGGGTTAGCATTATTGGGGTAGCATTAAGTAAGGAAATCATGCCAGTACCTTACTTCAATGAAAATCATAGTGGGGATAGATTGCAACATTCAACTTATGATATCAAATTTGTCGTAATTGTGTACAAATTAGGTATTGGAGACAATATCTAATTCAAAGAGAGTTTATACTATATTCTGACCATAAGGCTTTGAAGAATATTATCAGAGTTTTAGGTTGAAGACATAGCAAGTGGGCTAGTTATCTCCAAGATATGGTATTCACATTGAAGCATAAGGTAGGGGTTCACAACAAGGTATTAGATTAGGAAATTTGGTTTGCATGTCCAAGTCATTTGGTTTGACAACTTCAGAGACGTATGTCAAAATTTGAAATTGCTCATTTTGATACATGTAGGAAGACAATGTATGCATCTAATATTACAACCTTTACTTTGAAAATGTATGATTGCATGGTGTTCTGAAATCTATTACATTTGGAAACAAAATTTGTAATCCCTTTTTGGAAAACCCTATTGAAGAAATTAGGGAATGAGTTAAATTTTACTTATGCGTATCACTGAACATATTAAAGTAATTAACAGATACCTGGGTAATTTAATAATGAGTTTGGAAAGTAAGAATGTGAAAATATAGGATCATGTTTTACCATAAATTGAGATTACCTTTAACATATCCAAGATCAAAACTACTTGAGATAGTTTATGGGTGCATTGCTAGTAGTGTTTGGGAATCGATGCCTATTCCTACTGAAGAGGTAAGGCTAATAACTTGGTGGAGCACATTCAAGTTATTCATGAGAAGGCTTGCTAGTAAATAGAAACTAGCAACAACAAGCACGAAGTTGCAGCAGATAAGCATAAGAGGAAGGTCATC
>JAOXJP010257684.1:0-21338 GCA_025762735.1 Platanus orientalis | reverse complement strand
ACACAGTTACAACATAAAGTCCTACTACATGACCACTACATGTACTTACATTATTTTATGCATGGACATTGACAATATATAAGACCTAACAAATGGTTTCTCATACATCTGAGACAAAGTAGCCATGAGGTCTTCCGTTGTTTTCTCCTTGAAAACATTAAAAGCAGCTGACAATGATAGAGAGATAAATCATACCTAGGGATCTTCTGTTAAGCACCTCCTAATCTGATTTCAACATTGTCACAAGCTTCTTCGTTTTTCCTCCAAACGACTGATATAGATTTTTTTGATAAAGTAAATCCTCTATTTGCATCCTCCAATATGTGAAATTCTTGTCATCAAACTTTTCAATAGCAAACCTTGTAAATTCTTCTCCTGGTGCTCCCATTACTCCCACTAAAATCAAGAACTCTTCCAAAATCACAAACCTTGGCTTCTTACCGAACCACCAACTATGAATCTAAAACCGTCTCTTTCCTTCTGACGAGGAACCTAGTTTTCTTCTAAACCTGGAATAGCCCTTTTCCTTCTTGACGAGGAACATAGTTCTGATATCACTTATAAGGATCGTAAACCCCTCTTAATGAGAATTACTTGGGATGCAAGAAACACAAAAATAAACAAGTAAATACATAAAAAAACCACAAGACAAAGATTTACATGGAAAACCCTAAGACCAGGGAAAAACTATGGAATCATACAGAATACCTTTCACTATAATTGAAGAATACAAAGCTACAAGCTTTCATCTCTCTCTCTCACTATCACAGTCCAAAACACTTGAGAAACCCTTTTCTCTTTCCTTTTTCTCACATGCTCTCTCAACCAAGAAAACCTTGAGAAAACCCAAAGAGAAAATCTTTCTCAAACTTTTCACCACTTTCTTAAATCTTGCAAAAACCTTTGCAAACCCTCTAAGTGACCTCTCAACAACCCTAAACAACAATAAAGACCTTATATAGATCATACAAGTTGATCCCCACCACGAAACGCTACCTTTCACGTTCACCACGGCACTTTCCATTTTCATTTTGACGTGATGGCTTAATCCCTGATCAATCGTGGATTGATCCAGGATTGAGCTGAGGGTCTAGATTAATCCAGGATTGATCCTAGAGTGAACCGGCAATTCTCTGGTTGTGGTTTTCTATAGTCTTTATAACCCAAAGTGCCCAGATCGATCCGATAGCCCTGAAACTCAATTCTTTGGTTCCTCTCGCCTCTAGCATACATCAAACTCCACCCCAACACTATATGCTCTGGGACACTAGTGTACTTATTAACAAATACCTAGTGCATGAAAGGCCAAAAAAATACCTTAGATTTTAAACACTTGCAAGAAAATTGACTCATTTGATCAATGTCATCTTTTTAAATTTAATAAAGTGGTTTAATTTGAAGGAAAATCATAAAAGACTATCATTTTTAGTATAAAAACAACCCAAACTTAGCAACGATCTTCACTACTAAAAGTTTAAGCTAATAAGCACAATTTTTTTCTATTTTGAAAATTTCAAGTTTTTATGTGCCTTGTGATAAAGCCCCTTATATAGGTAAGGACATCCACTCCTCTTTCCCATTCAGCCAAGTAATAAATATTCTTACAAAAAATTATCAAACAATTCTATTTCTCTAGCTAACCCCTTTCCCAACTAAAATGTTACACTACCATTAAATGTAACTATTATTCCCTAACATTAAAGAAAGAAAACTAGAACACTTTAATGTCTCTCCATCAAACCCCACTAAATACATGTAAAATGTTTTCTCATAGACTATCCCATGAGTCAAATTATGGTTAATTTGGGCCACCCAATGTCAAAGATAATTGGACCCCTGGTTGGACTAACCAACTCACACCCAATGCTTAGGTTATTTCTTTTAATTGCATCAAGGCCCATCCGTGATTTGAATTAACTAGCTTGATACACCTTTGTTTACCTTTTATTGAAATTAACCACTATTATGAGTACACATGATTGAAGTCTCCTCGAGAAAAAAAGAATGACATGGCATAAAATGATAAAAAGAACCATAAGTGCTCGATGCTTGAAGGGTAACTGTCAGAGCCGACAAAGAAGGAAACAAATCATAGTAGATTATGGGTGATGGTGGCTAGCGAAAGTCTCAATACAACGTGTTCGCTAACATGGCCACGAAAATCCTAGGTCGTTGAATAACCATATCAAAGGTTATATAAATTGTGGAGATGGCGAATAAAAGAGACACAATCATATCTCAACATTATTTTCATTTATCTAAGAGTAGGCATAGAGTAAATTAGGAGTGACATTAATTGTTAGCACTATCAATGGGAGTTCAATTCCAAACTCTCCAATTGTTAATCGAGGACTGTCATATCAAGGAAGCATGAACGATAAATGAGAAGGGTAAATGTACGAAATCATTGTATTTGTAATTAATTGCAATTATAATATTATTCTTCGTACATTTTTTTTTTGTTTCTTATCATTTAATGCAAAAGTCCTCTTAAGTGAAGCAAAGACCGAACCCATATTTTTTGAGTCAAATTGGTTGAATCCGGTTCGACTAGAAAGAAATTTCTCCCAACACCGAGATTGGTGAACATAGTGGGAGATTATGCCAACAAGAAGGGATAGAAACACGAAGCCTCCTACTAAGGTCATGAATACTAAGGAACCTAACACGGTCCTAGAGGGCATGGTCAAGGTAATGAATGCCAAATTGGACGGTCCCACTAAGAAAATCAAATGGGGATTCCAAAATCTGCCTCATCGATTGGCAGGGGTGTTGATTATAACCCTTCAACCAATGACAGAGGCAATGCGGGAAACACGCACTCGAGCAGCCATAAGTGAGACCATGACTCCCAACATGGCACCTGGCCCATCTAGCCAATTTGGGGGGCAAGTTCCACCTGTGGGATACCCTAAAACCCAACCAGGAGAAAACCATAGGTTACCCATCTAGTTGATAACCCTGGAGGTGGACATTATCCTTCTCGAGGCCCCGCCTAGAACGATTTGACGGGAAATCCACAGATGTCAATTAGGGTCAATGGGACCTCATTTCCAGGAGAAACCCCTTATGACCCTAGGTTAGTCCCTAATCGACTGGTCCATGATTCTATTTTTGTGAAAGGAAATTGGACGAATAGGAAAGACTGAGTCATACCCCACGAATCCGGGAAACCAAGCAAATGGGTAAGATTATGGGTCATACCCTCTGAATCAGTTCGAGTTCGGTCAAAACGAGCATAATGGAAAGGGGTGCATATATGGATCTTACAGACCAACTCAGTATAACCATTACCAGCAATCATTTCAAGCACTAGGTCAGCAATATAGTTATCCGACGTATGCTCCTAACCTCCCACCATAAGAACATGTCGTTGACATGCTTGAACAATGGTTAGGACCAGGTTTTATGAGAATAGTCAAACCAATATACCAAAAATCATACCCAGAGCAAATCAACAGGGATTATGAGTTTCATATAGGATACAAAATCCTTGACTTCTCAACCTTCTTATGCGAGAATAGTAAAACTGTAATGGAATATATCATTCATTTTACCATGCAGTGTGATGAATTATCAAACCATAGGTTCTATAAACCTAGGCTTTTCCCTAATTCCCTGATAGGGAAAGCCTTCACATGGTACACTAACCTCCTGCCAAATTCAATTTACAATTGAGCAGATATGGAAGAAAAGTTTCAAACTCATTTCGCTAGGGTTGATCTAGGAGTTTCGGTGTTAGGAAAAATTTCATCTTCCACGCTTTATCCTAGGTTTGGGTAACTCGAGTGATTGGAATGGGTCCAATACATGCCTCAGCAAAGAGGACTTTTCACAAATTTCAAAGGGAAGAAATGGGAAAATTGTTGATACATTTATACAACAATTGATAGTGCAGTATAAGCTTCTTGCTCAACTCAAGGAGTCAATCCTCTTTTCAGAATTGTACCATCTGATATCGAACAAATTAATGATAGAAACCGGGGAATGAACTAGGTTCAATCCTCTCAAACCGAATTACAGACTAATTTATGTCACTCCTACTCCTAAGATAGAAATAAAATTTGATGTTGATGTTGAGATTTTTTTCTTCTTTTATTTCTCACATATTTATATCGAGCCAATCGGTTTTGGCAGTTGTAACTCCTTCACATCGTTGGGTAGTTACTTGTCACTTCTCACTCTTTTTCATCACCACAGTCATTATCTTTGTTCTCTGTTGTGGTAGCAAATACTCAGCATGGGATATGTAGTGGCCCTACTTCACTTTCTTCATGTAAGTGATGACCCACGTTCATTACATGTCGGGTATCACAACACGTGTCTTGACTCATGCTCCTCATTTTTATTGGAAGTATGTCATGTGTTTCTATCTTGTGGATGAGTTTCTAGGATAATCAGAACCCACATCTCACCCATCAGTAAACAGATTTTCAGGATGGTGCCAACAACCTTGCCATATAAATAATCATTGAATTACAATTTAAACCAAATAAAATTAAATCTAGCACTACTACAACCATCACTACACCTCCTTAAACAACTCATTAGTGTTGAAAAGGTGATCTAGTTTGCCACCCCATGAAAAGTGCAACAATAACATATAGAAACCAATCCAATTTAAGCATTTTGAACTAAATGAACTTAGAATATAATACTTCTGGAAGATCACAACTTTGTGACTTGCACCAAGGGGGAGGATTGTGAACAATATAGTATTGTTGGCATGATTAAATGTTAGTGTCTGCAATTGACCAACCAACCTAATTGGCCCTTCCCCTTCTCCAATAGTGTTCAAGCCAAGCCTCCAGTAAGTCCACGACTAAGCGAAGTACGAAGGGAAGTGTTAGACACTCCCCCTGACCTACTAGGTGGTATTCTACCCTTTTTTATCGCAATCACCTGGCCCAATATACGCATTCATAAAGAGAAAAACAACTTTGTCTAAGCAATAATTTTTCTAGTGAAACAATGAGAATCATTTTAGAATTTCTTTTTGTTTAATTGTCTAATTATTCTGAATTCTTTCATAGATTTTTTTTTTTTTTGGCGAAAGCACATGTATATTTTATATGGGTATATTCAGGAAGGTCATACATTTGACATAAGGTTCTTTAGGTAACATTTTCGAAAGACCATTTGGTGATTGATGAATCACAAACAAGACATATGGTTCCATTTTCTTGTATTTTATAAATGGTTCTCAGTTGTGTGATGATTGGGCATCTCTATGATGGTTTATAGATATCACGATATGGTAGAGCTGTTTAGAGATTGGAATAGTGAATCCCAAGCATCCATACAGATGTATCTAACTGGTACATGCATTGAATGGGATTGATCAAAAACACTGTATGAAATTGTCACTATACTGATGTGAGATTAGTTGTTGTATGGTTGAAAAAATATCCTTTGACTTGAGAGATTTTCTTTCATATTGCCAACCGGTGACACCTAATTAAGGATTATATATGAGCATGTTGAGTTGCATAGAATAACATGTGACATATACGAATACTGAACATCAAATCCAACATTCTTAAAAAGATCAATAATAGTTTAGATGATTTCTCAAAAGTGTAGGACTCAATAAATCTAACCGGTGGTATTTAATAAAATAGATTATCAAATTGGCTTTTTAAAATTTATTTGGTAGTCAAATTGGCCAAAGAGACTAATCAATATTGATTCACAAAACCTAAGGAAGTGACAATTATATTGATACCCAATCCTAGTAGTTGTTGATTTATTTGTAAAGTACCTATAGCGAAGGGCTCAAGTGCAAATTCCAAATTCTTTTGTCATGTAGTTACAATATGTTGATTGGGCACTATTGCAATTAGTGGAAGTTCTTACTAGTTTCCAAATCAAATAGGAAACTAATAAGATGTATAGTTGGAAAACGTTTCCAAGTCCAACATATATTCAATTTGAAACTACCCACAACTAAAGAAATGGATCCCTGGAATAACTAATGCCTCTTTCTCATTCTAAGAAAGGATAATTTAGGCCATCTCCTTAAGGTGTTTGTGAACTTCACCTATGTCTCCCTAAAGAATGTTAAAATTAGTGGTTACATTGTCAAATCTTTCCAAAACTCAACTTGGCTATAAAGGTCATTAAGCCAAGTCACCTCTACCTAGTACTAAGGTATAGCTATGCAGGAAATGCCATTTCTCCAGTCATTCGAATGTCTATAACATCCTTATCTCTATGAATACTTATCCATTAATGAAAGCACTTCTTGCATTGGAAAAATGTCATTTTTTCTTTCTATGGTTAAGAATTAGTTTGGAAAAATATCTGGTATTCTAAAGTCTTTGATCCAGAGGCAAAAAGAACTCATGGAAGGAAAAACTCCCCCCTTCCAAGTTGTCTGATTCACGTAGTGTTGCCTAACCAAACAACCTATTTAGCCCTTTTAATTAATCTCTTTATCTTACTTGACACCTGAGGTCATAGGAAGAGGATAGTAATTGTGCTACATGGCACTAGCATACCCATATATCCAGTATAATGCCAACAACTTCACTATAAAAGTACTCCTAATTTAAATGATTTTGTATAGATTTAACCACAAAGAGGACTTCTACAAGTTAACTAAATATATCCTTTGTAGTCTCACCATAAATAAGACTCCGGAATACATAATAAATAGCTCGTTCTTGACAATAGATAACAACTTTTAACAAATTGATTTTCTTCAAAGAAGTCTTGGCAAAGATAATGAACAAACTCTTATGTTTCATAAAGAAAAAATAAAGAAGGTTAGAAAGTTTGTACTTAGTTACTCTCATTATAAAAAAATATATATATTTAAAAATGTTATTATCTGCAAATATTATATGAGAAATAAAGGGCTTGAATGAGGTAATTGATATGGACCTATCTTAACTTGTTGAAAGCATTATTTTAATCCCTTGGTGGGTACCTGTTCCGTGAAGAAAAAGAGACTTTGTGAAAGTAAATCCGTTATTGAAAATGTTCTCATCTGCCTGGTGTAATAAATACTCAGTCAAATCCATCTTGTTTATTAATATATTTGGTTTTCATTATATAAATAGAAGGATAGTTTTGTAGGGAAAAAATAATAATAAAATTAAAATTCCTTTAAATTTTATAATTGAATATAACAAGCGACAAGACAATAAAACTCATTCCAGTTATGTAACATAACCTACAAGTATTCTAAGTAATGCAATAATTTTAGAGTTAATTTGAAAACGTTGTGTTGTGTGTAGTTTGCCACCAAAAATGAAGCCATTTCATTTTGGTTTCCTTAGCATCTAAGAGCATATGAACACTACTGAAAATGAATTTGTCTCTGTTTGTCACCAAATTAAGAATGAATGATAGAAATGATTTCATCTTATGGAAACCTAAGATGGTCCAACTTATCAGCAAATCAGTATGAGTAGTGATGAGTTCATTTTAAAGCTTCTAAGCATTCGAATGCTCAAGGAATTTATTGAGTCAGCGAGTTGACTTCTTGATATAGCCGGGTTGCGCTAGCCTACATGGAGCAGTTGGATAGGATAAAGAAGTCCAAGCCTTGGCTTGATTCAGTTTTGGGTGAGGTTTGTGGTTGATTCATTGGACTGGGTTACTGGAGTGTGGTAGAGAAGTCATAGAGGGATCCTAGTTTTTGTTGCAAACTATAATTTTCTTGACTTATCTATCTTGGAAAATAGATTATTTTTAATGGATTGTTGAGAGGGAGTTGACTACATAAGGAATGATCTATTTTATGTCTTCACTTTACCCAAAAAAATTATATTTTATTTCTTCTAGCTGCATGGGAATGGTTTTATTTTGTCTTTTCTATAAAGCATTTAATGCTTAGTTAGTGGACTTCCCTTCATTCTCTATATATTGGGACACCTTTTATATATAAAAGGACTTGACAGATTATATGAAAAGTAATATCTTTTTGGTAGCTATCTTTGATGTAAGAAGATCACAAGTTGTAGGTATTCTTGACTGAAAATTTTTAGACCAAAAGTTTCGTTGTTTTGGTTCACTTCATCGGTTTCCTCTTCTTCTTTAGAAATTTTTTTGTCTTTTAGAAATGCAGGAATAGGCCCCAACTATTTACATTTGTGTGGGCTTGCGTTTCCTAACGCTAAAGAGGATGCTTGAACTCTCTTTACCTTGGTCATGCAATTACAACGTGTCCAACTATGCCACTTCTTGACTCGGCTAAGTTGACTTGACTCCAAAACGACCATGTTGTTGACTCCCAAGTCATGTTGCTAACTTAGTTGACTCCTTTGACTCGAGCCAATTCATGCGACTCGGCCAACTCTTGACAATTTTGTTCATACGTGTAACTAAAGAAATATAAACCTAAAAAACAAGGACCCTAACCCAAGTTGTAACACAATAAAAAGTCTTAATCTTTCATGTACTTAGGGTTTCTTTCATAAAGTCTCTGAGCTCTCAAGACATTCAAAACCCTCGCAGAAAAAGAGTAAAGAACTTGAAAGAGTGAATAATGAAGTGGTAAAGAAGATTAAACTTTAAACTTCAACTTGCCACATATAGCTTTTTAATCATATAACCTTGTGGATTGTATTATATCCTTGTGTTTATGTTGAAATGTTGTACTTTGGTTTTTCAATAGATTATTATTAATATTAGTACTTTTTCTTTGGTTTGGACTTTAGTACTTAGAATCTAGTTATGTCTACCTTACTATGGTATTAGATTATTGGTTTTTTTTTTTTTTTTAGTAAACAGACTATTATAATTTGTATGATTAATTTTTGGATTTTCGGGTTTATATTTATCACAAAAATAAACAATACTTATCCAAAATACTATCTATAATTATTTATTATAATTTGGATATTTATTTTATAAAAATAAAAATAAAAAGTGCCATGACTACTGATTTAGACTCCAATAACTCTGGAGTTTAGTTTGACTCCCAAGTTATCCGACTTGAGTAAAAATTCCAAACCAGCAAACCTTGACTGCAATGTTCATTGAAGTTTAATTCAACCATCTTACGGTGAGGCATTGGTTTTTGGCGATGGAGTTATAACCTCGTGACCATAACTCACCTTGTGTTGGCTCGAATCCTCATGCCCCTTAATTACCAAAAAAAAAAAAAAAATCATGCCCCTTTGTCCTATTTTGTAGGCAAAACAAAATGACAAAGAAGTCTAAATATCAGAGTTCAAAAAGAGTGAATCAGTTGAAATGTGGTATTAAAAGAATGGATAAGGTTGTGAATCAAGATACGAACATAATTTCATTTGATCTCTTCATGAATGCAGCAATGTCGCTATTGAATGATATGCAAGTACAAGCGATCATCGGTCCGCAAGCATCAACTCAGGCAGAGTATGTTGCAGATCTTGGAGGCAAAAGGCAGGTGCCTATCATTTCTTTTTCTGCAACTGGCCTTTCCCTTTCCTCCAGGACTCCTTACTTCATCCGAATGGTACCAAATGACTCGCATCAGGTTAAAGCCATTGCTACTATTGTTCAGACCTTTGGATGGAAAGAAATTGTTCTGATCTATGAAGATACAAACTATGGGTATGGTATCCTACCTTATCTCATTGACTCTTTCCAAAAATTCGATGCCCGTATCACCTATAGGAGCGCCATTCCACCTTCTGCCACCAAAGATCGAATCCTTGAAGAACTCAACAATATGAAGAGGATGCAAAGTAGGGTATTCGTAGTGCATATGACCTCTTCACCTGGCACCCTCTTTTTCCTAATGGTGAAAGATGCAGGAATGATGAATACAGGTTATGTATGGATCATCACAGATGGGCTGACAAATTATTTGGATTCCATGGATCAGTCTGAGATTGATTCAATGCAAGGAGTCTTGGGAATCAAGCCTTGCGTCCCACAATCAATAGAGCTGAACAAATTAAGAGATGAATTTAAGAACAAATTCCGCCAAGATTTTCCGAATAATCGAAATGTCGATGTAAATCCATACGGGTTGTTTGCATATGATACCATTTGGGCCCTTGGGTTGGCAGCAGAAAGAGTTGCTTCATTGAATCTCAGCTCTCAAGAAACAAAAGGAATTGTAAAAAATACTACTGGTCCAGAACTTCTCAAAGCCATCTTAGGAACAAAATTTAAAGGTCTGAGTGGCGAGATACGTCTTGTAAATGGGCAGTTGGAACTGCCTGTTTACCAGATAGTTAATGTGAACGGTAAAGGGGGAAGAGAGAATGGGTTTTGGAAACCCTCTCACGGAATTTCAAGAGCATTGAATGTTACAAGAGATTATTATTCATTTTCCAAGGATGATCTTGGGCCTATTATTTGGCCGGGAGAGTCCATAACAATTCCAAAGGGTTGGGTGGATCCAATGATTGGGAAGACATTGAGGATTGGGGTGCCAGTGACACATGGTTTTAATGAATTTGTGAAAGTGGAATGGGACCCTATCACTAATGCAACCAATGTAACCGGGTATTGCATAGAAGTATTCGATTTAGTAATGAGAGCTTTACCATACAATGTCCCTTACGACTATGTTCCCTTTCAGAATGCCAATGGTGAGAGTGCTGGTAGTTATGATGACTTAATTTTTCAAGTTTATGTTCAGGTTAGTAACATTTTATCATGATTGCTGTTGTTGTTGCAAGTTTGAATCATATCCAGTCAAACTTGAGAGATATCAAATCAATAATTAAGAAGCATGCAACACAATGCCTGATCAAGGGTATTTTGGTAAATGCATAACGATACTTACCTACTATGTGTTTACTAAACATCCTCCTTTACCTTCTATCCGATTACCGAGATGTTGAAATATATTAACTATATTAACTCTAACCTCTCCTACAACTCTAGGGTTTTAGGAGTGATGGTTAATTCTTTTATTACGTAAGACAAGACACCCTTGTTAGGCAACAGTATGTCACTCATTGATTGGTACCAGCATAATATCTCTTTCATTGGACCAGAATTGGTTGAAACTCTAATGTGATCATCAACATCCTTTTATAATTTTAGTTGTTGTTGAATAGAGGTTTTGGGGTCTAACCCTAAATCATTATACAGATACACCCATTAAGGGTTTGGACATCCACCCAATAAATTTGCACTTGCAAACTTACATCCAATTGAAATAACTTGGATGGGAATAGGGATGGGAATGTTTTCTTTCTTTATCTTTGTACTCACAAGATGGGGATTTTTTTATATAATTTTTTGTATTTTGTCTTTCTACACGAGTCTTACTGTTTGCTTTTTTCACAATGCGAGGAAATAGAAATATGATGCTGTGGTGGGGGATATGACTATCACAGCTAGTAGATCAGATCTCATAGATTTCTCTCAGCCTTATACCCGTGGCGGGGTGTCCATGGTAGTTCCATTCGAACAAGAGGAGATGAAGCATCTATGGATCTTCTTCGAGCCTATGACTTGGAATCTTTGGCTTACATTCTTTGCTTTCCTTATTTTCACAGTGGCGATGATTTATTTTATTGAAGCCACAGATGGGGCATCTAATCAACGAGAGAAAGACCAAAATTCAGAAGGGACTGATCAAAAGCCAATTAAAATCATTTGGAGTTCACTTCTAGCACTCATCCTCGGACAAGGTTCTCTACTTTCTCCTTCTGTATTTATATTTTCAAAGGTACCATTTCTTTAGAAATAAGACTTGCTTTTTTATCAGATGAAATATAATAAAGAAATAAATCAAAATGTTGATTCCTAAGTGGTTCATGTAGTAGAGTAGTGATCTCACGGAGAAAAGGAATTTATGATTAATTCATCACATATGACCCTATGGACCAACTAAAGCCAAAGGATTTAAAATCAAAGTAGATTCGAAATACTCTATTGATTACCAAATTGGATGGAATTAAACGAATCAAAAGGAAGGATTCGTCCCTTAATAGGATACTTCAATTAAAATAAAAATATAATTGGTATCAAAAGCAAAGGACTTATAAGATAAATGATGATAGAAATTTTATTTAAAAAATAACTGATGTAGGCTGGGTAGCATTAGCCTACATGGTGCAACACGACCAATTGAAGAAGCCCAAGACTTTGGCATACTCAAAGGACTTATTGGGTCATGTTTTATTGGGCATGTGTTGGCCCATTGAACCGGTTTTATCTTTTGTCGGGTTTGGTGGAAAATCATAAACGAGTCTATTTTTTTATTCTTAGTTTTCATTTCTTTATCTTAGGAAATGGTACTTGAATTTTAATACTAAGCTGGGGAAATGAGTTAACTACGTAGGAAAAGCTTTGTCGATCTTTATTTTGTACTAGTATGTAATGCTTGGTTGAATGGTCCATGTAAGGTGGATGTCTCCCCTTGCTCTTTAAAATGAAGCAACTCATTCCATTTAAAGAGGATTTATATAAAATTACTCACTTTTTAGTGGCTGGTTTTATTTGGTGTGGAAACTACCTAACATAGGTGTGTTCTTGGCTAAATTTCTAACCCAAGAACTTCATCTTTTTAGCTCCCATTTAGCTGTTTCTCTCTCCCTACTGTTGCAATTTGTTTTGTCTTTACTAACCTAAAATCGAGTGTTGTGATGTCAATTGCAAGCTTGCGTTCTCTAATGCTTAGTAGTCTGAATTTCATAGCCGGCTCCACATAAACAACATGCCCAACAGCATTAGTAACTAACAAAGACCAAAATCAATCGAGCAATGATTGTTCTTAGATCAACTTATTGATCACTATGAGCCAAAACCACCAAGTTATGAAAGAAACCGTTCAAATTGCTATTCCTGTGAACTGCCGAACTTGCAAAAAAAAATCTCTTGGATGTAGTAATAATCAAAAGAATTGATGTTGATATACCCATTGGAGAGAATGCACTGCACATGTCTGCTATTTTGTCTCGGGCCTTTTTTATTGATTTTCAACCTTGGATTGGAGTCCTCCTCAGTCTTTGTTTCCTTATATGTTTTCTCTCTAGATAGCAATTGCCTCTTTCAAGCACACTCCTTATTATCCTCAGTCCCTAAAAGACATAAGTTCACTGTCATCTTATACATAGGTATAAAAAAAGCTTTGCCAAAGAAAAATCTTATACATAGACGAGAGTTTAATTAGAGGCAAAGATCCCATGATCCCACTATCCCGATGATGATATACATAATACTTCAGCTACATGTGCCCTTGTCTTCTACAACATTGTACTATTCTTATTCAACTTGTTATATTATTACATGGATCAAATACTGTAGGGATTACCCCTTCTTTTTTATCTCTAAAACCTTTTACAGATAGTGAATGACAAATACCATCATGTATTGAAATATATCAAGTATGTTAACTCTAACCTGTCCTACAACCTTAGGGTTTTAGGAGAGATGGTTAATTACTTTATTTAAGATGGTATAAGAACAGGTTTTAGGTCGCAAGTTCAAATCTCTCCATAGACATAATTATCTTCCACGGCTCTTTGTGCACATGTATGCACCTTCTAAGGACTCGTTCCTAGCTCCCCATGTTCATTGTCCAGGAGTGTCCCACCTGAGGAGGAGTGTTGAAATATATTAATTATGTTAACTCTAAACTCTCCTACAACCTTAGGGTTTTAGGAGAGACGATTAATTGCTTTATTTAAAATCATGAAATGATGCTTTCTTTTTCTTTTTATTTTATCATTCTTCTAGTGGATAAAGTTCAAAAATCCTTGATGTCAACACATGCTTTGATGATTACAGGAGAGCAAGAGCTGACAGAATCGTCAAAGATGATTGTTGGGTTATGGAATCTATTACTGAAAGTACTTGTCCCACTTTATATTGCATTCTTGGTGTCAAGGATAAATAATCATCATCGGAAACCAACAATTACAGATGTAAAAGATCTTATAGAGAATGGGGACTACGTGGGCTGTCAACAGGGGTCCTATGTGCTAACGCTCTTAAAGAAATGGAACTTCAATGAGTCCAAGCTTAGGATTTACAGCTCTCCAGAAGAGTATAATGAGGCTTTGATGAAAGGAAGTAAAAATGGCGGTGTCGCTGCCATCTTCGACCAGCTGCCCTATATCGATCTCTTCTTGAAAAATTACTGTGATAACTACACCAAAGTTGGTCCAACATACAGGATGGATGGATTTGGCTTTGTACGTACCTCCTTTCAACCATAAAAGCATGCAAGTACATTCTTTATTTGTGTGATTTTTTATATTGTATTTTTAGTTATATATTTTACAGGTTTTCCCAAGAGGGTCCACTCTAACGGATGATGTTTCAAGGGCATTACTATCCACATTGGAGCTAGAAAAAATGGCAGCAATTGAGAAAAAATGGTTTGGGCGTCGAAGTACTTGTCCAGATGAAAGCAATATTTACTTACCAAGTCAGCTGTCACTGAGAATCTTATGGATGCTCTTTCCTATTATGGGCATCATCATGATTTCTTCATTTTCATGCTCCAAATCTCAAAAATTGAAGAAACCGTCAAGTAACCCGAAAAAGCCCACCGTGGTTGAAGGACAAGATACGAACACCAACATTATTGAAGCTCCAAAAGGCAATATTGAATTACAAACTCAAAATACAGATTAAAGGATAGCACCAGTTGAATAAACCGCCTTAACCCTTAATAATGATCCAGGTCAAACTCTGAAAACCTCAAAAGAGGCCGACTGATACAAGGGTTTTAGCTTGAATTTTTGTTTTCTCATTGTTTTCTTTAATGTAAATATGACAGAAAAGTTGTCTTAGGAACCAAGGCTTATCATTTTTAGTAACAACCAAGTTCAATGAAGATCCATTGGGCCTTGTAAATATTATTTAAGATTACTTTAAGGTCCTTATGATGTTTGTTTCTAAATATCTGATAGATTAAGATATATTTAGTTTAATATGGATAGAGGGTTAAGTCCACACTTCATTAATGATCATTGCATCTCTAAGGAACTTCCCTACCAAGGTGCAATGAGAGAGAAGACGACCAAATTTCCAGCCTACTCCATGTAAAATATAGAAGATTTGATTAGAATCTCCCTCACACGCTTCTATGGAGAATGTATTGATATGTTTATTATGTGAGTTAGAACTAATTCATAAGGATCCTATCCTTGATGATACAAGTGTTTTGAGCGATTATATCATTTTTTTTTTTTTTTTAAATTGCATTTGAAACCAAATATTATGATATAAAAGTGACTATCCTCGATATGCTTCCTCGATTGCCTTTGGTTATTACATGAACGAACATCAAGGTGCTCCTTGAAAACCAGCTCGCACACAATGAAAAATAGATTCCAACATCTTTTATATGATCGTGAAAATAGAGGCTTTGCAGCTAGGCAGGTTCAATATTATTGCACCAAGAAAGGCGTATGAGAGAGTGGAAAACCACGCATAAGACCACGAAGCAGGTATTGTATGCATATGAGTTTTGCGGCAGCCTATACTTGACCGTCCTCCAGTAGTCTGCTTCTTTGAACTCCACAAGATTGCTTAATTGATGCATTATCCACTAGTTGACCAATCATCAAGGCAACCTGTCCAATCAACAAAAGTAAAAACTAAGTTACAAAGATGACGACTTATGTAGAACGAGTTGCATGTCGATTCCTGAAATGCTAAGATCATACCAGTATTCAGTAGTGTTAGCCGAAAATGGTTATGTAGGCATGCCAGTGCCACGTGGCACAAAATCCAGTCTTTTGTAAGATCCCAGAACCAAGCCATTTAGGAAGGATAAATTCTGTAATTCCAAATTGGTTTTTATGCCTTGGTTGCAAGGACTTAAACCACAAAATTAACCGTCTAACACTATTCAAAATAAAAATTGTGCTGTAAAAGAAGGCCAAATGATTTACTAGTTGAGTACTTACGAAATGAATAATCATCATACACTAGGCTTTGTAAAGCTTGGATGCAGAGCATTAAACATCTACAATCATCTAAGAATACTGAAATGAAAGAAATTGGCAAATTAAACTGACAGAAGATTTCTTTCCATCATGAGTTTGTATTTCTAGATTGATTGAGGTCCCTTTTTATTTGTCCTTGCTCTCTTTATAAGCTATTCATCTATCAGTTATGGTAACTTCTCAATAACCCCACGATCAAGGTAATAGCACTATTTTCCTCTCCTTTTTGAATCAACTAGGTACTCGCACGAAAAACAAATTCTAAAAATATTGAAATCCAATATAAACCCCAACACATGTGAAGATATGAGCGGGAAGAAATAGGAATGAGAGAGAATGTGAGAAAAGAAGGAAAGAGTCCGAATTTGCTAAAATTGGTTTTTCAGAAGAAGAAAAAAAGCCAAAGAACCAAGCCCAACATGAAACATAATATTTTTGATAGGATTAGTTTTTCAATATTTTTGATGAAAAGCTAATTTGGAAAAATAAGGATAGAGGTGATGTGATTGAGAAAAAATAGGGATATGAAAAGGGAAACCGTTTTAGCAGTTGTCCACATGACACTCTTAAAAAATATTTTTTTTAAATCAAATAAAATTGGGAGTAATTACCCATGTCACCGACCCTTTGCTTTAGTATATATAGATATGTTAATTGCCTAGCCACGTGTTATTTTCTTATAATTTCAAATCTTCCATCTCTTTTTGGGCCATGCAGAAGCATTTCTTGGAATTAAAATGTCCCACGATTTATCTTGGTCCCACCTGATATGTGAATTACACTTTTCAGGTGTAAACATTGCCCCCTCTATTTGAATTTTAAAAATTCAAATAGAGATTTCCTTCAACCAAAATGACAACTGATTTATAGCGTTTCGACTTCAGCATTCATTCCACTGCCCAAGCAAAATTCTTGTTCACCCCTGGCCCAGTCTGGTTGCCTTGAATTGTATAGAAAAGAATAGAAAAGAAAATCCCACAAGAAAAAGAAAGAAAATAATCATGAAAAATAGATGACAAAACCAACTTTTCATGGCTACCAGATAGCTTAAAAATGATTTCTTGAGAAAATTTTGTCATGAGAAAACCTTTTCATGGCAACCAGACTGGGCCTAAACATATTTTTTCGGCTTGGGCCCTATTTATGATGCCGTTTTGGTCCCCCTCTCTTTCTTTTGTCATCTTCTTCCATTTATCTAATAGCTCCCGACCTACACTATGGAGGAATTGTGGATATCAACCCTAGAGTAGCTGTAAAAGTATATGCCTCCGTTCAACCGTCAGTCTGGCTTCCATCAGCTAATCCAGTTCCACCACTCTTTACAAATACCTTTTCATCATGTTCGAGGAAGATATCTAGGTTACTGTAGTCAGTTAAAGATACAAAACAGCTCAAGCTAAGTTTTCTTTAGATCACTTTCGGGGATAACCCCGAGTCTTCGGCTATTTGTCAAGAGGATTGGTGGCGAAGTTTTTCCCAATGGCTAACCAACCTTTCCTTGACCGAAATTCTTTGAAAACGAATCCCAAAATCAAGATACATCCAATAGCAGGCACAGTGATCGAAGCACCCTTATCTTACCCTTTAGCCGGAGAAGCTTAAAGCCGTGATTCAAGCTCCTGTTGGCACCCCATCGGAAAGCCTTCAAAGTCATCCAAGAGGAGGTTATTAAAGACCACAGATACTCAGCCTGGGATCCTAGCTCAGATTACTAGGGGCTTCGGCCAACTCCAAAGAACTACCTCCTATCCCCACAGGTATCATCGACTACCCTCATTGTCTCTTTTGCTGATTTTGGTCAATATTTGAAATCTCCTAGTTTCCACTACAATTTGGCCAATGATTTTGCTTCCGAAGATAGGATACATCCCTTCCTGATTTGTTGTTGTCTGTGTTTCGCAGGTCCTAGCGCTGCTTCCTCCAAGGCTAGAGTTGAAGTGCAATAAAAACATAGAGCTGAAGAAGCTTCTGTTGCCATCAAAGATGTTAGGACTCCATCCAAAAGTCTTCCGAAGGAGCTCATGACCAAACCAACTTTGTTAAAAGAAGTTGATGAAGATGAAGAGCCTCAAGAGTCCAATGAGGAAATATCTATTAACATATAAGGCAGTATGCATCCTTTCTCACTGAATCATTTGTGCATCCATACCGAATCACTCTTTTCTCATTCTGTTAGAAAATTGTAACCTTGATTCTCTGGAGTCTCTAGAAGGTTCAGCTCTTCTATAAATGTATATCACCTATTGTAACGATTTCACGAAACAGAAATATCTTCTGAGCTTTTATAAAACTGTCATTGTATCAGTCACCATGACCACTGTCATTTCCTGGTTTTAGTTTCGTTTATTTTTTCCCACTCACCATGGCTCCGACACCTGCATCTTTCTCATCTAAACCTTATGCTCATTCTCTCCTCTCAAATCTGACATCTATCATTATGGTTAAACTTGATTCCACAAATTAACTTCTCTAGAAAACCCAGTTCCTTATCGCCCTCCGTGCTCATAGCCTCACCACTTATATCGATGGCACACTCACCCCTCCGACGGAATCCACTGTCGCAGCCGATGGCACGACCCAACTTAATCCAAAATACACAAAGCGGCTTCTTGTCGACCAACTTCTTAGCTGCCTTATCACCACTATCTCTGAATCCATTCTCCCCTACATTCTTACCTTCAACATTCTACAGAGGTTTGGCTTGCACTAGAGAAGCGCTTCACCTCCATGTCACGGTCTAATATTCTTCAGTTGAAGACACAGCTTCAATCCCTCAAGAAAGGCACTCTACTAATGAGTGACTATTTGGATAAAATTACGTCCTTATCCGACACTCTTGTTGCCATCGATTCATCTTTGGACACTGAGGATCTTGTATTACACAACCTGAATGGCCTGCCAGCAACCAACAATGCCTTCAAAACTTCCATCCGCACCCGCTCCTCTCCGATTCATATGGAAGAACTCCAACACCTGCTTCTTGTTGAAGAATCCACTTACTCCACCGACAACTCAGATTCCACCACCCCACCCATCAGTATCGCATTTTCTGCAACACATTGCTCTGGACATGATTCTGCTTCTCATGGACGTGGAACATATTTTTCTCGAGGTTCCTTCTCTCAGCATGGACACGTTTGCTTTTCTGGTTGTGGCATCCTGCCTCTTCCTCATGCTCATATCATTTGTCAAATCTGTGGATGCTCCAACCACTCTGCAGCAGATTGCTACCATCAGATGGATTCCTCCTACCAAGGCGCACTTCCCTCTGCGTCACCTCATGCACTTCTCTCTGCTTCCACTCCAAACTCTGATTCCATCTCCACCGGCTCCACCTAGAATGCCAACTCCGGTGCCACTAACCACATCACAGCCGACCTCTCCAATCTCTCACTTCATCATCCCTACACAGGTTCTAACAAGGTGTCTGTGGGTAATGGTAAAACTCTTCCCATCCTCCACACTGGTAATGGTCACCTACCAACTCATCCCTCCTTACTTAATCTTCATCAGATTTTGCATGTTCCCTCTATCTCAACTAAACTTCTCTCTATACAGAAACTTGCTTGTGACAATAATTGTTTGCTCACATTCGATGTGAATGGCCTAACTATTCAGAACAAATCCACTCTGAAGATTCTGTTTCAGGGGAACAGTGAACATGGTCTCTACCTCATTCGATTCCCAACTCATTCATCATCTCTGCAAGCTCTCCGTAGTCGCACTTCGTCTCTTCCACTTTGGCACAACCGGCTCGGTCACCCGGTGAGTCATAGTCTGAGTTTAATTCTCTCTAATTTAGATCTTTCAATTACTGGAGCCTCTTCTTTTAAATGTACTGAGTGTGCAGTAGCAAAGATTCATAAACTCTCCCTTACATATTCTACCTCTACTGTACGTTTTCCATTGCAATTAATATATACAGATATTTGGGCCCCATCCCTTGTGTCTTATTCTTCTTTTTTTCAGTTTTACATTATATTTATTGATGAGTACAACAAATTTACATGGTTATATCCCATCTACAACAAATTTGATGTTCTTTCTATCTTTAAACAATTTAAAGCAACCACTGAAAACCTCCTCTCTTGTAAAATTAAAACCATCCGTTCGGACAATGGAGAAGAATTCTTAAAAACTCTCTCTTCATTTCTATCCTATCATGGAATCACTCAACAGTTCACATGTCCTTACACCCCCTAACAGAATGGGGTTGCAGAGCGCAAGCATTGCCACCTTGTTGAAACCACCATAGCCCTCCTTCACACATCTTCTCTGCCTCCATCACTCTGGGTTGAAGCCCTATGCATAGCAAACGTCCTCACTAACCATCTTCCAACCCCTCTTCTTTCCAACAAATCCCCTTACAAAACTCTTTTTTACAACCTTCCCGACTACAAATCTTTTTGGGTGTTCGGCTGCCTTTGCTTTCCTTGGCTTTGTCCGTACTCACCACACAAACTTGCTCCTCATTCAACTCCCTGCATTTACTGGAAGGCTATCGCTACCTTGATTCTCATACTGGAAAAATATATACTTCATGTCACATTGTATTTCATGAACATTCCTTCCCATTTGCTAAGCCTTCATTTCCATCTCCCTCCTAAACCTCTCCCCACTCATCCTTTCCAACTGGCTCATTTCCTAGCTCACCCACCTCCTATACACCACCTTCTTCGTCTACCTCCTCACCTTCCAATGCTCTTGTCCTTCATTCTCCATCTTCAACTGCATCTTACTCTCCCACTTCACCCACCAATATAGCTCCCTCCATACTCTCCTCTCCATCATCCCTTTCCTCCATGTCACCCACTATCCCAACTCCTCCACCACCCCCACCCCCACCCTCTCAACTCTCCCATCACCCAATGACAACCTGCTCCAAATTGGGAATCTCTAACCAAACATCCTCTATGCCTTTTTTCTGACTCCTCTCCCTCATCTTCCATTGAACCCACTAGCTATACCAAGGCTATTCGCCACCTTCCATGGCATCAAGCCATGTCTTCAAAGTTTCAGGCGCTCCAATGGCAAGGCACCTGGTCCCTCATCCCTCCCCCTCTAAACAGAAAAATAATTGGTTGTTGTTGGATATTTTGTCTTAAACGTGCTGCCGATGGATCCATCACCCAACACAAGGCTTGTCTTGCCCATAGGTATGATCAAGGGGAAGGAATAGACGATACCAAGACATTCAGTCCGGTGGTGAAACATGCTACTGTACGTGTGGTGCTCTCTCTTGACATTCACCATAATTGATTCATGCTCCAATTGGATGTCAGCAATGCATTTCTTCATGGAACAATTCAGGAAGATATCTTTATGTCCTAGCCTCAAGGTTTTATGGATCCCACTAGGGGTGGGCATGGACTAGGCCCGACCCAAAAAATTGTCCCAACAAAGCCCAGCCCAAGCTAGGCCCGGCAAGGGCCCGAGGCCCGAACTTTTACATACATAATATATATGTATTATATATAA
>JAOXJP010257663.1:0-21339 GCA_025762735.1 Platanus orientalis | reverse complement strand
CGGAATGGCGGAACAGGATTCATGTAGCCGACCCCAAATAGTTGGGATAAGGCTGTTTGTTGTTGTTGTTGTATATTTCTCATTTATGGGTTGCCTCTCATTTATGGTATACCATACAACAACAACAAACAACCTTATACCAATTATTTGGGGTCGGCTTCATGAATCTTGTTCCGCTATTCCGCTTTGTTTAGGGCTATATCTGCCGTTATATGGTATACCATATGTATATAGAATCCATATTAGACAAAAAATATACTCTATGTTTTCTCCAATATTCACTCTCCTCCTAATCTCAAACCCTAGATCTACACTCACAACTCCATCTTACTTGTAATTAGTCCAAGTTTTGTACATGTGTGTGAGGAAAAAGGTTTTGTAGGTGTGTTGTCCAAATCTCTTCATTAGGCCAGCTCTCCTATTTCAGCCACTTGAAGGGATGATGTGATTGATCCATTAGACCTGCCATGTGATCGATGCATGTGTCAATGTCAACTCTGTATCTAACAATGGATTGGATTCATCCCCTAGTAATTATAGCCGCTCTTATTTTAAATAGATAATTCTAAGATCACCTAGAAAAGGTAGCTTTCTTTTGTCATGTAGAGAGTGGCTATTGGGCTGAAATTTGTCACATGAATTATGAATGATTTGGCAAACATGTGGCTTTTGGGACTGCCAACTCTTCTGTCATATGTAAGACTCACAGTTTGTCCATATTCCTTTGCTATATACATATATATAGCCTCAAGGCCCCTTTCTCATCCACGTGGACACTCTATCTAAATTTTTGTTCTTTAAATTTCCCAAAATACCCTCTGTTTAATCTCTCTAACATTTCTTGATTTCCAAATCCATATGGACCCTTTCCAATCCCTCTAAACATGGTCCACTGTAAAATTTCTAAATCCTTATGGACTCTTTCCAATCCCCCTAAAATCACCCAAGAATTTGGTGCGCCCACTTAAAGAATGTCTAAGGTTCCACCCTGCATTTGGAGCGGACACGTCAACGTCGAAAAGTGAAAAGCACCCCCCAAAAAGTGTAAATCACTTTTCGGCGCTGATGTGTCGCCCCTGATGCGGGGAGGACCTTAGTCGTTTTAAGGGGGTGCACCAAATCTGTGCCGCCTAAAATCTCTCTTGATGCCCCAATGCCCCCAGGATTTGGTGTGCCCCCTCAAAGAACAACTAAGGTCATCCCTGAATCAAGAGCGGACACATCAGCACCGAAAAGGGAAAAGCACCCCCCAAAAAAGTGTAAATCACTTTTCAGCACTGACGTGCCTGCCCCTGATTCACAGAGGACCTTAGTCATTTTTGAAGGGAGTGCACCACTCTTGATGCTGTCTCCAAAATCCCAAATCCCCTACCTTATTAAACTAAAGTACCAATTTCTCTCTCTTTGTCCTCTCTTTTATTGTTGCAAACAAACTTATTAAAAAACTATAAATAAATAAAAAATACTACTCCCACGAGTCCAGATTTGCTGAATTCCTTAATTCAGCAACTTGCTAAATACCAAATTGACACATGCCATGTGTTGCATCCCCTAAAATCTCTCTTAATGTAGAGATTCAGTCCCCCTAAACGTGGAGATATATACTACTCCCACGAGTTTTACTGAATTCCTTATTTGAACAACTTGCTAAATACCAAATCCATACATGCCACGTATCCCATCCACCTATCTATCTTAATGTAGAGATTCAATCCCCCCTAAATTTAAACACATTTTTCTCTCACAGAATTTTCTAAATTTACTTTCATTTATTTATTTTTAAAAAATTCTTTATAAGAATGCCTTGTGTCCCATCCCCTAAAATATCTCTTAATGTAGAGATTCAATCCCCCTAAACGTGGAGATATATACTACTCCCACGAGTTTTGCTGATATCCTTATTTGAACAACTTGCTAAATACCAAATCCACACATGCCACGTGTCCCATCTCCTAAAATCTCTCTTAATGTAGAGATTCAATCTCCCCTAAATTTAAACACATTTTTCTCTCACAGAATCTCCTAAATTTACTTTCTTTTATTTATTTCAAAATTCTTTATTAGATTTCTAGCTAATCTTTTTTGAAACACTTGTCTCACTCACTTTTCTCCACCTCTTTCTTATCTTATTCTAATTTCATAATTTAATTTAATTTATTTTTAATTAATTAAAAATTTTAGCAAAATACAGATTTTTATGAAATCATTAAATTCTTAATTAGATACCATTTCTTAATTATATACCTGTTTTACGTAATTAATCAAATTCTCTAGATTCTCTCTCTTACATTCTATTTCTCCAAATCCAATTCCTTAAATCTCTCTCCTAAGTTCCCTCCCTAACCAAGCCAATTGCACTTCCTCTACCATTTTATTCTTTTACAAACCTTCTTAATAGTTAACTTCATTATTTCCTTTTTTCTTATCCTCCTAAAATCTCTCCATACTTCTCTCGCCTCATATCACACGCTCCCTTCTCTTTCTATCATTCTTTTTTTTTCTTCATTTTTGTACACGGGTTAAGGCTACCATCTTTCCACGTCTTAAATCATTTATTAATTTTTTTACTTACTAAAAATTCTTACAGCATATGGTTTAAACAAAAACATCCTAAACCACAATGCTCGTGCAAATTCGCACAGGTTCATGACTAGTAAATATATGTTATAGTGGCTAGTTGGTTGAGGTGGCTCATTTTTTTTAATTTAGTGCTAACTCCAAAGTAAATTCTTCATGTCTCAAGATGACTCAATGACACATAGGTGGCATGATCCAGCACCAAAGGTGAGGCAAATACATTGATATATGCAAAATTGCTGACTATAGCTATCTTACACAAATTACACAATTACTTATCTGTCCTAGTACCCAGTATCCTGTTAACCTGGTAGATATTTTGCCAGGGAGCTTGGACCTCGAGATCAAACACTGTTTACTAGATTTCATGAATGGTCCAATTTTCATTTTTTTAAAATTAAACAAGGAAGGGCATCACTTCCCTCTGATTGCATACATCTAGGCATGTCTTAAGATTTCATAGTCAAAAAGTTAAAATATGAATATTAGTTCTTGATTTTTAAATTTATCCATTTATTGTACACTCTTGTAACCCTCATTTTCATTTTTTTTTTGATGTATGAAGATGATATGCATCTCTCAGTATTTCTGTTTGATAGAACTAAAGTTGTTGCAACATTGATGTTCTTTTATTCTTTATACTGTGGACTTAGTTCTGGTTCTGCTGTTTTGTTAACTTAATGAGATAATATTAAAAGTCTTCTACTGTTCCCCGCCTGTGCTTCTGTCCTTGATTTTATGCTTAATTCTGCATTTTCTATCCAGTTGCTAGTATATTTGCACAAATTAGTGATCAAACTATATTTCCTTTTGTAATTAGTAAAAGCCAATAACTTTGCTTTAATTAGAGTATAATTGATAAAGCTCATTTATTGGTTTTATGGCTAATCTATTGTGTAAGACTGAGTTCTTGATTTAAAAGTATCTGACTGTACTATCCAGGTGTGTTTCCTGCCAGGAACTCTGGCGCTTGGTGCTACTAAAGGAATTACGAAGAAAAAGGCTATGGCTGAAAATTTGCTTACCTTTGAAGACTTGGAAAATTTGAAGCTTGCCGAAGATCTGGCAAAGACCTGCTTTGAGATGTATTCTGTGACCTCTACTGGTCTAGCTCCAGAAATTGCTTATTTCCGTGTGGAGGTGAGTGGAGTTGATGAATCAGTAATTGGGAATTAGGCTGTTGATGTTGTGAGATCTGAGTGGTTGTGTACTGACATTAGATTTTTTTTTTCTTTTTTTGATTATGCTTATTTCCGTGTGTACTAACGTTAGATAATGCATCAAAACTGAGATTGCATATCTCAGTTGCATTTCTTTAATTTTTTTTAATAAGTAGTGACATTTCCTTAAGTTATACAGTGTAGAGTATTGATATTAATAATTTTTATTTTGTTCAAACAGGGAGCTTCTGAAGAAGGCCTTGATGGTGGAAACAAGAGTTCTGAATATGTGAATGACATAATAATTAAACACGCTGATCGCCACAACCTTTTGCGCCCTGAAACTGTTGAATCGTTGTTTTTCTTGTATCGTATTACTGAAGATCCACAGTATGCTCTGCAATTCTTCCAAAAATGAGGCTTTCCTATACAAATTCTACTCTTTGTAGATCACCACAAAATATAAAAAATACGTTCCGTATATATTTATTGCATTCTTTTTAATAACATTTTCTACTTTGAACTTCTGTAGATATCGTGAATGGGGTTGGCAGATCTTTGAGGCGTTTGAAAAATATACAAAGGTTGATTCTGGGGGCTATAGTTCTTTAGATGATGTCACCCTGATTCCTCCTCATAAAAGAGACAAGATGGAGACCTTCTTCTTGGGCGAGACATTAAAGTATTTATACTTGCTGTTTGGGGACAGCACCATTATTCCTTTGGATAAGTTTGTTTTCAACACAGAAGCTCATCCTTTTCCAATCAATAGCGCTGCTAAAAAGGAATGATACTTCTACTGCAATCCTTCTGATTAATCATGTTACGAAAAGCATGCAGAAACTCTAAATTATCCTTGTGGGGTCAAACTTGATCAGGTTTCTTTGATCTTATTGAAGTGCTCTGACATACTTCTGCTGTTACATCTGGCACGGAAGGATTGATTTTGGCAATGTTGTGAAGGAGGATTTGAGGTGGCCTAACAGTGACAGCAGTCATGCAAAGCTCATTAATTCTTCTTGTTCACTTCTCTTTTTTGCAGTCCATTAGTAATTTGATTTCTTTTCTATGTATCACGCTCAGAAACTTACAGAAAGAAATAGCTACATTGATTTCTCTATCTATCCTTATGGACGACCATTTCATGACAGTCCTGAAAGATGTATTCTTCTTTGTCTTCTTTATTTTATTTATTTTAATAGAGTTCTTTATATGGGTGAGATCTCTCCCTCCCCCAGTGCAGCCAAATGTAATTCGTACCCAATATTCCAGTATGATAACTGGCTTGAACACTAACTTTGAGCAACAGATGTGGTTCAATTTCCTGTTATTCTCATCATAGATTACCTAAAGGTTACAAGCTATTTGATGTGGTTTAATTTCCTGTTATTCTCATTATAGATTACCTAAAGGTTACAAGCTATTTGCATGTCTATTTTGTATCCTTTCATTAATAGTTAGGGCACATTGCTATCTGCAGTGTCACACTCATTCTGAAGGAGAAACAAATGATCCCCATCTCGAATAACGCTTATGTCATCTATTTCTGCTTTCTCTGCATTGACGACTCTTGTAGGACAGTAGCCTTCAAACTTTTGACCTGCAGTTGCACAAGGTATTGGTATGACACATGGTTAAAGCATAAGCAATAAAGAATGCGATTGATCCGCATAGTTTAATTACATGTCAAAGGTTTGAAGGTTTTGGGATTAGGGTAGGCTTATATTTTTACTCATTTTGATTTTTATTTGCATACATTTTTATATCAACTGAACTAATAATTTTCCCTGAATTTTCAGGTTTATTGCGAAGTGCTCTTTTGAGGTCAAACAAAACTTACCAGCAATCCTGAGTAGCTCTTCCAATGAATCAGGTAGGATTATTAACTTTCCTAGTAGCTCTTGCGATGTACTCTCCTTTCGAGAGTGCATGTGGATAATCACTCTCCTGTCGGCGAATTCCATAACTTTGCTATCAACAGAAAAACAATAGTTATTTGGACTAGACTTTGGTGCTGCCTTTCCAAAATGGGAGTTTCTGAATTTGTGGCTCCCATCTATCCTGTCTTTATCTTGATTATTCCTGTTGTGGTTGAGTTTTTCTGTCTCAATGAATTCTATTTTATGGTCATCTAAACTTCTGTGCCTGTTTTTGTAACATAGCAAGAAATCAGAGTTGCTTTTCCATCCTTGTTGCGCTTCCAGAGCTTTTGGTGTCCACTCTCTAGCATCTGGATTGTTCACATTTGCTCCCTTATGTAGCCGGATCTTGACCATTTCAGGATGCTCCCTGCAGACAGCAATGGGAAGAGCTGTTTGGTTACGTGCATCGGTTGAAGTTACGTCAACTCCATGTCTAGCTCGGTCATAGAGTCTGTTTATTTTGCTGTTCTCTGCAGCCTCGGTTTCTATATCTTTTCTTTCTTGAATTGATGAGTCTCCATGTGGATAATTTTCTTCATATCCTACTTGAAGATTAAATCTTCCTTGTGGTTCTCTGTCAAGCAATTCTTTGAGGATCAAACCTGGATCATTATTTGAGTCTCCGAGCTCTAACCTGTCCAGCCCCTTATGTTTCTGTAAGAAAAGGGGATGTGGAACAATCAGCTTTGTAACTTTTCCTCCTCATCCCAGAGAATGGGCTCTGGGGTAGAGGTCACTAAAGAGAGGGCTTTCTAATTTAATACATACCTGGAAAAGGTTGTTCATGATAATGTTTCCATCCGACACATTTGCCTGAATAATGTTCATCAGTGAAATCCTGTTCAGCCGTAGGATTTGAGAAAGCTCAGTTGTCCGCACTGTGAATGGCTGTGGCCGGTTGCATAAAACCCCGATCTCCCCAAACATTTCCCCTGCAACTGCTGTTCCAAGTACCTGCATAGGATATATTGGAAGTTTTTAGCGTTAGGTTTGCACTTTGTGTTTTGTTGTGTCCATAATGAACGTAACAATGGAAAAGAAAATACATACTTGGTCACGCTCATCAATATTTGCTATAAAGTTCTGCAACCGCAAAACAATCACCAATTAGATTAGATAAGTCAGCTTGGGCATTGTAGATCTGTAGTGGTCCCCTTAGGTGGTCCGCAAGGGGAAGTTGATAGGTTGCATATATATATATATATATATATATATATATTCCAATTTGTAGTAGTTATCTTAATTTTCTAAATTGCTCTTTATCTCTTCTATCCTATGTATTTTTGTTATATCTATATATATTTCATTAGCTGGCCACGTAGTTCCTTGGGCAAGTGCTTTGGCTACCCGCTAGGTCTATTTGTAGGTGTTAGGAAAATACTGTTCTGCAGATACTTTGTCAGAAGATGTATGTTAAGTTCACTGACCACTGTTCCTGAAACCATTATATAAAGATCTGTTGGAGCCTCATTCTGCATAACCACATCTTCCTTGGGTGGAAAATACTCAGCCTCCATTTCTGAAACCTTTTCAAGTGAGATTGCATCAGTATCCTGTAAAATTTTGGGCAGGAATTCATGCACACCAATAACATGGAAGAAATACACAATTCATGGGTTGGGGCCATTTCTCAGTGATGCATGTGTTGCAAAAACTAAAACCAGTATTCAATCTTTTACCATCAGAAAAATAAAATTGAACTTTGCAAGTTTAATGAGGTGTAGGAAATAATACCAGTTGGAAAAGGAAATTGTTAGAAACCCCTTGGAAAAGTTGGCAGTTTTGAATGGTGGGAAAGAAGAGATAGTGTGATATGCTTGAACGAATGGCCTTTGGCAGATCATTCAAGGTCTCTTGACGTTTCAATCCTTCTGTTTTGAACTTGAGACATATGCGGGACATCATTTGATCCCGTATGCACTGGGGCAACTGATTTCGTACTGCAAACTCAGAAGCAGCTCTGACTGCGTCCCTCTACAGTGTAAAAAACCAGGCTGTTTAACTCACATCATGAACAGAGTAGTAGAAAACATTTTTTCTCATGAAAACATTGAAATTATTCTCAATTTTAAGAAACTGACTGTAAGAACTTGATGCCTTAATAACTGTTACAAAAAGATGATGCTTTTTCTTAGAGTTTTAACCAATACACATTTGTAAATAAACCCTCCTACTTTTAGGAATTGGTTTAGCATTAAAAATATCAAATAGTATACTACTTAATTGAAATTTTCTGAGAAGCAGCTAAAAGAGTAAGGAAGTTTTGGTGATCTAATAAATAGGTTTTGTGTTAAACCGTGAGTTTACTTGTCTATAGAGATTAGAGATAGCTTATTGTAGTGGGGTTAATTTTGGTGCTTTTTGGAATCACCAGCCTGTTTATATCTTCAAGAATTTTTTACCAGTGAGCAGATAAATTTGGGAACAACAGAAGCCTTCTAGAAGTGGGAGGAACATACAAAGTTTCTGGTCTGGCTGGTCCAATGGACGACAAGGTTTGTCATGTTCCCAATGAGGTAAGCAGTCAATCCCAAGTTGAATAGCATGTAGAAGATATCAAACAGCATCTCTCTTGGGTTCTCAGCATGCAAGTCCCCGTAACCAGTAGTAGTTAGTGTTGTAATAGACCAGTACAGTGCAGTTATGTATCTATCCCAGAGACTTTCTTCTTTGAAATTTTCCATTACTGCACCAATCCAAGTTCTTTTCGGATCTGGGTATCTGTCTGCAATCAGATAGTTAAAGCATCCTGCACAGTGTACTGCAAAAAGAGTTACCTGCAATTAGACAGAAAAGCAAGTGTAATCTTGACATTGCAAATGAGAGTATATATGATGAGCAGAAGAAAGGAAAAGAGAGTAAGAAACTTCAAAGGCTTACCGAGATGAGCTTCGTGCAACGAGTCCAGAAATAGTCAAAGTGAATGTCCTTCTCTAGTCTGAAGGAAAAGAAGTTGGCTTAATGAATTTCATTGTTTTGACATGGATACAGTTTGAAATTTGGAGAAACTAAAGGCAGAGATATGAACCTTGCAAACAGAGAACTGACTCGGCGGAGACGCCAGAGTCGAAGCATATTGAGTGCTTTAAAACTAAGGTCACTGTTGTGATCTGTGAACAGAAACCTGAGAGGTTGAAGTGGTGCTGTTGAACTGACATCAAAAACGAACCAGGTTGATATGTACCTGTATACGGGCATCAGATTATTTAAAGCTTTGTTTCATACTTAAACCTAAAGTCTACAAAGATATACTAAATATGAAATAAACTAAACTATCTGGTGGTCTTGTCTGTTAAGGTGATTCGGAGATTATAAAACTGCTTATTGACCTGATTGCAATTTTCTTTGGATGGTCAACCAGAAGATAAGATTGGTGATCGACATATGCAGTGAAGAAGGTAAGGATGATGTCAATGGCAAAGAAGCCATTGACAATGTTGTTGACAAGGAACAATGTGTCTTGCTTGTAAGTCAGAAATGCAAACTCAAATGGGCAGATCCAGGCTGAGTAAATGACCAGAACAATCAGAAACATCTCCCAGGCCCTGCAATGGAGAAGAAAAATTGATGAGCAAGAAGTGGTTTAATGGTCTTCTTCTATGTTTCCTCTGAAAAATAATAATGATAATAATAATAAGCGTGAGCAGTTCCAAGAATCACAACCTATAACGGGAATTGAAAGGAGAAATGATGTAACTTCTAAGCGTGGTTTCTTGGTGAATCCTGGCTCCAAGGGATGGCAATAGATCACTGGAGAAGAAGCCATGGGTACCACTCTCCAGTCGGAGTTCATTGCTACAGAACCGTTGAAAGAAGGATTTTGCGAAAGAAAATGACATTTTGGTGGTTCAATTCCTCGAGGTTCACTACTATTACAGTAGAGTGCTGTAAAAATTTGTGGGTTAAGGCTCTTCGGAGCTGTTTTAAATAGCAAAGCCAATGACACGGGTTAAGCTCCATTTCTTTTGCTTTTAACTTGATTGAAAGGATTATGTGGCAAAAGTTGGATTAATGAGCCACAATTTGCAAAAAGAAAAAGAGGAAACCCAATTTTCAACTCTATTTGAAAAGAAATTGTGAGAAAAAAAAAAAAAAAAAGTAACTAGGAGAGAAAATGGAAAGAAGCAAAAGAAAGACCAAGACTTGAAACTTGATTTGGAAAGGGAGCTCTGAAAGTGGCAGACATGAAGCTTCCTGTAATGTTATTTTAGAGATATTGTGAGGGAGAGAAGGTTGAGAGAGTGGTGATGGTGGGTGCTCCATCAATAAATATGGCAGTGTATATCATGTGTAGATAGCCTTGCAAGGACAGATTAGAAGAGCATCTTTGGTGATTTCAATTTCATATCGAAAAAATACAGCACACCAGCCATCTGAGAGAGAGAGAGAGAGAGAGAGAGAGAGAGAGAGAGAGAGAGAGAGAATTGAGTCATGGATGCCACGTGGACCAGTTGGAGCTTGGTTTTGAGGGATTGTACCCTATATAACCCAATTCAATTCAAACTTCTTTCTTAGTAAGAGCCGAACATGTTTATGAAACGCAAGCAGAACCATAAAGTGTGGGAACGTTTCACACCATAAAAGCCAACCGGCCTCGTTGTATCTTTATTGACAAGCTGCTTTCAGAAACTGACGGGTGATGCCCACGGATCTGCACCGTCCAATTAGAAAGTCACCTTTTAAATTGGCTCAATGGCCCATGAATCTTCATGTTCCTGACAAACCCAAATCAATGGATATCTTGGTAGGTTCCACGCACAACCTCTTCATTCTAAGCATTTGGTTAACAGCGTAGGTTTTTTTAAATTAATTTATAGCCTGTTTGGAAGCCACATGTAATGTAATCATTTCATTTTGAGTTTCTACGCCATGAGGTGATGGCTTATAATGAACTCATTCAAATTTGTATTGATTTGTTAACTATAATTAGAAATGAAGTTATCTTAGGTTTTTCTATAAAATAAAATGACTGATGTTATCAACATTAATTGGTGTAAATCTAAATGAGTTCATTACAAATCATTCCATTATGGCTACAAAAGCCTTGGGAAATTCATTGTTATAATTGGTAGAATTGAATTGTATGTGTGTGGCAGCTTGTAAGTATTACGATATCATTTTTTTTCTTACATTAATCCAGAGCCAGAAGTTTCAAGAATATTAGATTGAGTTGGTGCTTGGTAAGTCTAAAATACAAATGAAAATAAGAAGTTCTTAATTAAAAAAAAAAAAAAAGGCAGTTCTAAAACTCCCTGCAAATTCAAGAAATTCTATCTAGTCAACCATGTAGATAAGGAGAACTCAACAAAAGTTCATTTATTTCACATGTAAAGGTTAGAACTCCAAATAAAAAATAGAAGAGTAAAAAAGTGTTTCCCTTCGTGATTTAATGGGGAAATCACGGATAGGCATATTCCAATCCACTTGTCTTGATTTTATTATTTTATTTGGAAATAAACGTTTTCCAAAAATAAAATAAAATCATGATGACAATTCATAAATTTGAACGTGAGAGGTGATGCTATGCTTAGTCATCTTTTTTAGTTATGACACTGGGTTTTAACCTACATTCATAAATGTAAAGCCGATTTTCTGGCACAAAAACGCGTGCAGCACCCCTGAAGCGTCTAGCGCTGAGTGACACAGCGGGAAATGTGAAAAACACAACCCTGAGCACAGAAAAAGTGTTTTTCACATTTTTTTCCACTGCATGTCACTCAGTGCCTGAGGCTTCAGGGATGCTGCACGCATTTTCACTCTAGGAAATTCCCTTTATCATAAATGGGTTTTATTTGGAGGATCGCCCCAGTTGTAAGATTTATAGGAGATCTTCTAACTTGAATTCTGTTAGATTGATGATCCAAATTTCTGGGTACATCCACGATGTGCAGAGCAGATGCATGAGCCCTACACAATCCTCCGCGACGCTTGAGGGCCGAGGCAGAGGGGGGAATCAATTCACTTTTGGAGTTGTCACTTCACCCCCAAAAAGTGAATTGATTCCCCCTCTGTCTTGGCTTCCGAGTGTTGCAGAGGGGGCTGGCACAGAGGATATCGCCCCACAGAAGTTAGCTAACTCACAAAAAGGTTTATTGGTGTGGATAGAAAGCAAGTCAATCACTTTCCCATGGGGGGTTGGGAGAAGGAAGGGTGAAGGGTGGGGTTAGGTAAGGCTTCACGCTAAATTTCATCTTTTGGGTTTGCTGCAGCTGCTTTTAGTTTAGGGAGTGTGAATTGAGTTCTCTCTGGGAACGGAAGAACCCTCTCCTCTAGATGTTATCAAAGCCCACATCAGCCTGAGGTTTGGGTTCTGTCTAGTGGGCTCAACTCATGAGCCTCGTGAGTGCAGAGTACTACATTCTGGGAAGGTGGGATAACGTGGACAATCCAGAAATGGTTCTCTCTCTCTCTCTCTCTCTTAATTTCAATCAATGAAATGGTTGAGTGTCTCCCTCATCTAATATTTTAGACAAGAAAGGTTACATTTGGGTCATGGAGGTTGTAATGAGAGAAGGCACTAATCACATGAACTTGCATTGGTGAAGCATCCACGTCATCAGAAATCGGGAATCATGTCCATGATACTTAGAAGAGATAAAAAGAGAAGAAAAAATGTGTACAAGTAGGGAGACACCATGATCCAATGACTAGAATCAATTTTCATGTAATAACAGTTTAATGGATGTTATATCATTTCCTAATACAAATTATTGTGCATTAAACACTTTAAGCATACAGTTAGAATGGCCGTTATAACAGGTATGACTGCAATATATATAACTCTTTAAAGGGATAGAGGGAAAATGAATCTAGCTGAGCTATTGGACCAGTTCTCATGAAAATTCTATAATAAAAAAGGGAAGACTGAATTCATGTGATTCTTGGTTGGCCAGAAGTGGAAAGAACACAGTGGTCCTCTTAGTTTGTGGTCCTCATCCTCTATGATACTTCCCTAACCTTCTGAACTTCTTCAACCTGTGGTCCTTTATTGGTTTTATTAAGAATTCTGACCTCTCTGAATGGGTTGCATGATTTTGCATTAACCGGCCAGAGGTCGGTCTCTATTAATGATGCATCCAAATCCATGATTCACCCTGTTATCTTATAGATTCTTCGGCATCTTCGGTCCAACACGGTGGAGTTGTAATCATTTTTCCTTCTGGCTTTATTTGAGCACACGGTAATAGGCTTGCCGTAGGAATCTGAACATTGGGTTACCATACATAGAGAGTTGGTTGTATGCAGTATGGGAAGACTTGTATTAAGTAAGCAATTATGATGTGAGAAGCTTCCTATTAGCTTCTTAACCTATCATTTCATATAACTAACGACAACTTTTAGGATAGTCTGCACATCTCTCTCTCTCTCTCTCTCTCTCTCACGTTCACCAGGTTAGAAAGTAGGGTTACTCAGCAAGAGTTAAGGAAATTTTCAGACTCAATGACTCGTTCAAGTCAGTAGTGATTCAGCCGTGTCATGGCATAGTTAGTGAATGACTAATATTAATTAGTTTACTCCTCTGATAGTATTAATTATCTTCCTCCACTTAATATATCATTCATGACTTGGCGTCATCGAATTCGACAGTTTCTTCTTACAAATGGATGAGCCAATCCAGAGTTCCGGGTTTCCTAACCTCAATTCCTGATGGCACCACCATGGAAGAGACGTGGCATCCAATCTCAAGTGGTTGGCCAGCACAGACCCATTAAGAGGGGATGGATCCGGGACCAAATTCGTCCAATTAGGCCTCGTCATTGCCATCGGGCGGGGGTCACTTAACTATGACATGGCGATTGCTGGTTGCATGAACTAATGAGTGAGGGCTGCTGTCAGTCCTCTCATCTGAGGAAGCTTCTTTCATGGTCCCCACTCATTAGTGGTGGGCAGTTGCAAACTTATCCATTCACAATTTACATGGAGATCAACATGGGTAAATGGGTTAGGAGAAGAGAAAAGAGCTGTGTGAGATTATGATCAAGTAAATCTTTTTTGACTAAAACTTGCATGCTTTCTTTATGAAAGATGTGTTTGTTCTTCTCAAGGTATTGTTTTCAAGGAGTGTTGAGTGAGTTTGCCAAACTTAGACAGGACAAAACAATCATGCCATATCCTCATCCTTTCTTAATTAGCTCTTTCTACAGGTAAGGTTGAGGAAAGTCTAGTGGTCCTTCCCTCGTGCTTTTGTGGTCGGCAAATTATTTAGTGCACCTTGAGATATTAGGCTAAGGTGAATAAATATATTCTACCATTATCACCATATTATTGTGATAATCTCCAAGTCTATATGGCAGGACCATGGATCCAACCCATTAGTGATTTGATGCAGCTTTTGTAGAGCCCACTATGTTCTAACTACAAAGCTTCTAGTAATGTAACTAATGCCATTACTATATTTCCACTTGGATGAAATTTGGGGTATAGATTATAACCATATTGCAATTATTAGACCAAATCTATTGTTAGAATCTTAGCATTTCCACTAAATGACGGTGTTCGAAGCTCATTAGAATGATAACTGGTCGCGATCAATCATTTTAATGCGGCTGAGTTAATCACCTGAGTCAAACTGGCCAAATGATGGCAACCACTCAATTTATAGACCTTTTTGTTTTTACTCTATACTGATTCAATGAGGGATTATTTTTTAGTGTTTGATTGAGATCCACTTGACACCCCCATACACACCTTGTTGCCATTAATCCCCTCATACACCAGTTTGTCCAGTTGAGGGTAGAATGGGACCCATATGTGAGGTTAATTCCCTCCATTGATTTGCAACCTTTTTTTTTTTTTTTTTTTCCGATTTCTTGGCCTGTTGTCATTGGCTCATAGAATGAAAATCCTTTGTTCTTGAGATTTAGGTCTAAGTATAGTTATATAAATGTTCATCCAAAAAGAAAAGAAATCTATAGTCATATTTAATTTTCCAAACCCTGAGGGATAAAAGGTTCCCTTTCAAGTCCAATTGGATTAGGCTTAACAGTCAGGATTGTAGACCGTGTGCCAAATCGTTGGTTTGAAGGCTTTTGTGTCTCAGTACTTTTAAAGTGTTCATAATCCTGTCCGCTAGACCCTCATTCTATTTTATTGACCCAAGATAAAGATTCCAGTCCAATGGTTTTTCACTATTCATTACTTTTAGGGTCATTGGATGGTTTCCTGGATCCCTCTATTGTCCGTCCAAAAATAGAAGCGATCATCGATGTGTTGACTTTTGACATAAGAGATTTGTTTCATTGGCAGCCATGGAATAAGTGGGCATTGCACCGAGTATAACTTGCCAGCATATTTGCACATAATAGACGGTTGATTGCTTCTACGAAGGAACCTATACACTTGTGCTTGTTCTTGTAGTGGGGGATTTGGGGGAGGGGGAGGGAAAATAAGAGATATTGAAGAAGCAACTCAAAAACTCAAAAAGCGTTTTCAAGTTTCAATAGCCTAGAGCATATTCCTCAACAAATGCCTGAAGACATTTAGAAAGGGTTTAAAGCCAGTGGAATCATTTTCGACAATGGCAAGAAAAAATCCAATGAAATCTTAGGTAAAATAAAACATACTTCCCTTTATGAAGAAACATAATGATTTGTGTTGGGCTGTCAGGGTTAACATTTACTTATGGTTTGTTAGGGGTTTGTGGGGTCCAAGGGATCCACGAGGTCGTCCAATCTATAATGGGAAGTGCCCTTAGATTTGTAGTTAAACTTGCGTATTTTCTCTTTCTTAATTGATTATAATGAAAAAATAAAACACCAAGAATGCAGCCAGCTCTATGGGTTTGCCAGTAAAATAAAAGGTAGTAAATGGTGTATATTGGTTAAACCTTGAAATATTACCACAAATTTGAGAGAAGATAAGGGTGATAAATGAAAGAAACTTAGGTGGATGATTATAAGTAAAGGGAAAATGTTTTCTAGATAGGTCATCTTATTCCTTCTTTCTTTCAGCTATATGGAGGAATGCAGTGAAAATATTTTCATAAATAAATTGCAAAAATTAAATTTATTATTCTTTTAACTATAAGTGTTAGGCTTGTCAATTGGGCTGAGATGGCCCGAATCCCGACTTGACCAGTCCAAAAATTAGAGGGGCTAGGCAGGTTGACTTTTGGGCTGGACTAGACTCGGGTCCAAATATTAGGCCTGAACTAATTTCGGGTTAGGCTCAAGCCCAAGTTATTTCTTTTCAATGTCTGGCCCGAAGTGAATAAAACATTAAACCAACCCGAAACCCGAAAAAATGATTTTTTGATTTATGTTTTTCATTTGATTAATTTGGATGGTGAAAAAAATTGTTGTTAAAGCTCTAAAACTTCTACCAATTTGAATGATGAAAATGTAAGAGGGTTTGGTTGTTAGAATAGAACAAATAATATTAGAACATTTACCAACAAACATCGTTTTGGTTGAATGGTTAAGGGTAGAATATTTTTGTATTTATATGTCTCCACTCTATTTCGAATTGTCCGAATTCAACCTGAAGCCCGAATAATTACAATAAGCCCAGCTTGGGTAGAGGGGCTCAAGCTGAGTTTAGGCTCGGGCTGGGCTCATACTGGGGTTTTATACTTTGGGCTGGGCTCAAGTTGACCCTTGGACAGCCCAACCCGGCCCGATTGATAGCCCTAGTAAGTGTCTCACAAGAATAATGAATGAATGGAAAAAAATAATGTCATTATCTTTCATTGTTGCAATTCAAACATTCTACTCCTATTAATTCAAACATGCTCTACTCATTTTCTTCAAGGTTCAGGTGTGAAGAGTACTGATGGCCTTCTTTCATATCAACACATCCAAGAGGGAATCTTTCTTCCTTTTAATAAACATTGTCAACCTAAATAAAGAACATGTGGCATGGAATTTTCTATGGATCCCCTTCTCTAGTTGTGGGTAGTTTTCAAGAGAATGTAACTTCGACTTGGAAATTATTTTATTAAATACCAATAGCCAGAATTACGGAATCCAGTGCTTTTGAGAAATCACTTTGAATAGATAGTTTCCTTTTAGTAGTAGTGGACTCCAATTTTTGCGCAGTCATATGTCTCACATATTGCTCTATTAACCCAAAATGCTGATTTATAGCCCTTGATCACCAATTGGTAGTATCTCAATAATACATGAGAACATGGAAATCTCTTTGGTTTAAAGATAATATATCAACTATACAAGAATTATTCTCACATCTTGATAGTGATCATTCCATAGAAGGTTCTTGAATGTTCCTACTCAATGTGTGTACTTCTTACATACATTTACATATATACTTAGGGTTCACTACCTTAATAGATCAAAGTCACTACTTTACCATGTGTGCAATGCAGGTATCAGCTATCATAGAATGAGTTGCCTAATCATTACCCATAGCTGAGAACCATTAAAGGAA
This sequence comes from Platanus orientalis, assembly GCA_025762735.1. Lineage (NCBI taxonomy): Eukaryota > Viridiplantae > Streptophyta > Magnoliopsida > Proteales > Platanaceae > Platanus > Platanus orientalis. The sequence goes on along the minus strand of JAOXJP010257663.1, from coordinate 4,295 downwards.
TAAAATGAAACTAAAAACCAATATCTCCAATTAGTAACTCATCAATTGCCAACATGTTCAATATTTCTACAATACTTATGTAAGGAACATTATATCATCAACATCTTTTGTTTTGTTTTGTTTTTTTTTTTTTCTTGTGAAGACCATCTTTTGTGACATTTATAAAATATACTCATAACAAACGTACATGTGCAATAAATAACATTTAATTATTTAACAATAATTAAACATTAAAAAAATTCCAATATTGGCTTTGCAAGAAGTATATATTTAAAAATTTCTCATGCACTTAAAGCTAATAATGCACGTATTTAATACGCATCGTATTAAGATATTTCTCAAGCAGCTTTTCCAAACAAAGGTTTCATCAACGGGTCTATCACATTATCCACAAAAGCTGTTTGATGAGCACTGGACATCTTTGCCTGCATTCTTGCTCCATTTTTATTACAGTATAAAGTTATAGGAGATTTATTAGAGATAAAACCCCCAAATTCTTGAGTAAACTTACATATCTGGACAGCTTCTGTTTCAGCTTCACATGCAGAGCTCCCCCCCCCCCCAACTAATAACCCCATTTCCCAAAGTGAAAATGAAACCCAAGGTGGATCTCCCATCATCAATATCAGATTGAATATATGAATCAACATAATCCTCAACAATAGAACTATCTCCTTTATAAACCAAACAATAACACCGAGTCTTCAAGAGATACTTAAATATGTGCTTCACACTTGTTCAATATTTTGCCATTGGTTCTACATATATACTCACAATACTTATTACATGACATGTATAAGGTCTAGTATACAATATGGTTTATATTAAACTGTAAGGGCATGGATGTTCATGCCATTGACAATCCATTAGACAAAGTGTATGTGGTCTATAAGTAGGGATAGTAAATGTATTTGTACATGTCCAAGCCCGAAGAAGAATGCAAAAAAAATACAATCAAGGCTCCAAGAACCAAGCTTCACCAAAGTTCAAGTCTGCCTTGTTATGGAAGGTAAAGAGGGAAGTACTTTAAACTAACCATCTTGAGACCTCAACCATGTGCCTAAGATTGGATTAGAAGGCCCAAATCCCCTCTACCATAGACTCCTCACAATGGTAAATTGGCATGAACCAATTTGGATCAAATTAGGAAAAGATTGCTCTAAGATCACCCTATGATTAGTGTAAGATCGATCCTAACACCAATCCAAGGTGAAAATCCACCATATTCAAAATACAATTTTTTTTATCATTTTGTGCACGAACCTTACCAATATAACGGGATATTCTAGAAGGATCCAAAAGAAAATGATTTCCCTAATCATTAGGCTATTAAAACCAATGATTAGCCTCTTTTTGGAGTACTTGGAAATCCTAAGAAAAGGAAACGAAAACAGAGCACCGTCACTTTGTGCGTATACCTTCTTCAGTCATATTGTTATACCAGTCCCCTAAGTCTTTAGTGCCTTCAAGAGAAGGAGGTTGTGAACTAGCTGAAGCTCATTCCGAGTTATCTAGGCTCATGAGGCTAGGTTTCCAAGTCTTATGAATTGACTACAAAGCTTTCAAAGCTAGAGCTTGATGTATACGATTCTTGCTCTCTTTAGAGTCTTGAAAATAATTAATAGATATATTTTTTATACATATTGGTTTACTATTGAGAACATTAGAGCTTATCTCTTTCACATTCTTGTTCACATTTCTTGTGCTCTTGAAGAGTTAGCATCTTTGCAACTCTTAGTAGTCCACTGTTGGTTAACAATGTTTAGTACACACTCATTATATTGAGATTTTTCACTTTCTTATTTGTCTAGTTAGAGGCTATATATTCCAAAGATTTCATCTTTGAGGTCTAAGGGCTTGAATTAGCTCTTTGAGCAACTCTATACATTCTACAACTCACTGTTTATATAGTGTCTAAGCTTTGCATTGCATATAGTTATTGTAGTCTTCATTTGAGCTTGTTGTGCATTTTTTCCTACTATTGAGGCCCTATTTTATAAAGACTTCATCTCTATTGGACTGTGCATTATTGGCTTCCCTTGAAGCATTGATGGTTGAGTTATATTGATCACTTATTTGGCTATAGAGAGCCTGTTGTTGGGAGACTTGTCTCTAGATACATATCACTTTTATTTAATGATTGTCTTGGTTGGAGACATTCGAGACTATGTGAACCTTTTCCGGAGACACCCAAGGTTGAAGAGTCCTTGCCGAAGACACCAAGGACGGTTTTAGTGCGTGTCAGAGACACCACACACGAGTGCTTTTCGAAGACACTGAGCACGTGTATTTGGGCTCATTGATTTTCTTGTAATAGCCATAGACTATTAATAAAATCAATAGGTTCAGTGAATAGCTTTTGGAGAGTGGATGTAGGCCTAGGAATAACCGAACTAGTATAAATCTTGTGCTTCTTGTGTGTGTGATTGTACATTGTCTCTTGCTATTTTCAGCACACTTGATTATTTTCATTCCTTTCTTAAACACTCAAGTAATCCAACACACTTGACAGTAAGCTCACACACACACTTAGTGAATAACATCACTTAAATAACTTTAAATCACTAAGCAACCAGTAAAATCACATCTTCCTTAGAGAGGTAATTAATTGGGGTATAAACTTAATAGGTTTCTAAAGAATTCTAAATTAATACTATTCACCCCCATTTATGACATTTCTGTTTAGTCTCCTAGGGATTTCATAACGTTCCCCTCATAGAAGTAGAAGCATAGGGGAAATGTTTCATTTTTTCCAGATCTCTAAAGGTTTGAGATGACATTTTTGGAGAGATTGATTTCATGTCTATAGGATAACAACCCTTTATCAGAATCAAGCATGATGAATTTATTCAGTATTGTGCCAACATAAGTAACTTGTGAGACACCCATCATGCTTTTGGTATCTACAAAATTTGAATTCAAGAATATAAGAAGCAACTCTTATTTATTTAAGGAAAAATGACATGATAACCATATTTTAATTGTTAACATCTCTACACATTCGTAATGAGTAAAATACCATAAACGTATAATGTTAAAAATGTAAGTGTGCTCTAACTAACCCTTTTGTATACCCATGATTCTTCTTGATTGAGAAAATAAAACAATTTTATTGTCTCATCAAATAAAATTCTAATTCCTTAAACATGCTTATGTCTATCTAGTATTGTACTATATTTTATTGATCTTTAAATATAAAACCTTTTGGCTAATTCATATAAATACTTTTAAGATACTCATTTAAGAATGCTATCTTAACATCCATTTTCCATATTTTATTTTCATGGTGTTCTCTTAATTTTAATGAAATTCTAATAGATTTCACCATGACCACTAGCAAAAGGTCTATTCATAATTGATTTCCTTATTTTGATTGTACCCTTTTCTCACTGTTTTTGTAAACCTTACTAGAAGTTGAATGATCCTATAACTATGTTTAGGATGATTACTAGTTAATGGTGTAATAACTAGAATCAGAAGTTCATTGTTAATCTCTTAAACACCATCCACTAAAGTTTCATGTTGTTCCTAAATCTATTCCTTTTGTTGCGTCCAAGAATGAATGCTTTTTCAAGTAAGATTTTTACTTGCAAATACCTTTTGTCATGAGGTATTATGGATATAATACTGACTTAAAAAAAAAAAAAAAGTCGTTTACAAATAGACATCTCTCACTTTTGGATTCCAATTTTTCCACACTTATTTTGCAAACATGAGCCAAATACCTCAAATCTTTAAGTGTTTAATGCTTTTCTTTTACTAGTTCACAACTCATAAATAGTTTTATAGATTGATTTGTAACAACTTTATTGAATTTATTTAGTGAAACATATAATGTATATGCATCCCTTAAAATAAATAAGAAATTCAATGTAACTCATCATAGATCAAATCATGTCAAGTTGGGTTTGATCTATTCTATTGATACACCATTTTGTTAGAAAGATCTTCACATGGTCTTTGTTGACCTAGGGGAAGCATATGACAAGGTACATAGAGAGATAGTTTGGTGTGTTCTTAAAAAAAGAAATAGTTATATTGACTTAGTTAAGGATATGTATGATAGAACAATAACTAGAGTTAAGATGGGAGGGAAGAACAAGTTTGCAACCTAACACCAAGGGTCAGCATTGAGCCCTTATCTATGTACCTTAAGGATAAATTGATGACTATATATATATATATATAGAAAAGCCTCAATCTCACATTTATTTCCATCCAAACAAGAGAAAACCAATTCATATATATATATATATATATATATATATATATATATATATATATATATATATATA